>PVIH01000935.1:0-17277 GCA_004025045.1 Sigmodon hispidus
AACCCTTAATCAACACTAAGCCGCACAGTTTTGCCTACAGACCAATCATATAGGAAAGATTAAGTTTTCTCAGCTAAAAGTCCCTTCTCCCATATATGTCTAGCACAAGGGGCTCTTCCTGGAGAAGACCAGAGTTCTTGTCTCTTAACAGCCATAATTGCCTGGAGATTCTCATCTAGGGATGAGAAATTGTGAGATCCCTCTCCCATCTACTTTGGCAGGCCAACTGGTGTTTAGAAGACAAACGTTGTTGAAACTTCATGGGTTCAGCTCCTGGTCATATGTAGAAGACACTCTGGTGATATATTTTACATTTAGTAAAGTCAGCCTGGACTGTCAGAACAGAATCACCCACAGTCAAACCAGGAGGGTCAGAGTGGTAACTCACACCTTTAATCCCATCACTCAGGAGGCAGATCTTTCTATAGATCTGAGTTCAGACCAAAAACAAAGTAGTTGCTCACACCTTTAATCCTAACTCTAGGATTATAATGCAAAGTTGCACCTAGAAAAGAAAATGGGTGAAGATATTTAAGGCAGGAATTCAGGTGTTCTACAGAAGCAACCTGCCAAGCTGAGGACTCTTGAGGATAGCTTTTACCCTGAGAAGCTGGCTGAGTGAGAATTGACTGGTCTGTTTCCTCTCTGATATTCTAGCTTTTCCCCAATATCTGGCTCCAGGTTTTTATTAAATACCAGCTAGGATTTGTGCTTTAACACTTCATTGCTGGTATCCTTATCCTCTTGTTCTTTTCTGATCCCTTTTCCATAATGTTCTGAGCTTTAGGCGTAGAGGGTTTATGCTGTACATCTATTAGGACTGGGATCCCCATAGTCAGTTCTCTGCATCTTGCTAGTTGTAGATTTCTGTGGTCACCATCTTATGCTACATACAAAGTAACTTCCCTAATATTTGTGGAGAAGTCCCTTGGTAAGAAGGACAATGTTACTTCTCTGTTAAACCTGGTATTGGCTGACTCTAGAATTCTGATTACACCCATGTTGTCTACTGTACTTAGTCATGCCTTGGCTTTGGAAAATATGCCTTGTATGCCCCCTTGCACACGAGAGAGGAACAGACACTACTTGGAATAGGAGCTCAGAATCAAAAGATCTGTGCTAAAGATCATGTGTGCAGTACACCATGGCAATACCTACACACCTACATGTATCACAAGTGTAATCATAGCCAAGTCACAAAAGCACTGTGTGTCTATTGACAGATGGCAATGATAATGTGATACACATGTATGAAAGACCACTTCTATTCAGACACAAAAATGAAATTATGTGATTTAGGAAAATGGGTAAAACTTGAGATCATCATGTTAAGATAAAGTTATATATTTTCGGAGCTGTTTGGAAATGGACAAACCAGTGAGTATTGCTTTTCCCTGGGGAGGGTCACTTCTCCAAGCTTTTGATTGTCTCTAGTTTTTTTTGTGTAGGGTTGAGGCCTCATGGGCTTTACCCCAGGCAGTTTGCCATGTTCAGTGGAGTCTTCCTTGTTCAGCTCACATTTGGCCACGTCATGCTGATAAGAGTTTGTAGGTGTAACTTTTGATGTTACTAAGAGAATCTCATAAGTAAACACCCTGATCTTCTGATTATAATAATCTCTCAGCCCTCTCTTCCAAGTGTTCCCTGAGTCTTAGGAGTCATTGGACACTGCCAACATATGCCACTATTGTAGTTGCAGGGTTGCCATGTCATGGCTGGTCATTGATTTGGTTCCTAAGCATCATATCTAGATAGGATTGTTGGCTGCCTCTCCCCCTTTGGAAGCTTGCATGGCACCTCTGGTACCATAAAATCTAATTTTCAGGGAAAAGACATTCAGGTCATTAAATAGATGTATGCTTGCAATAATAATTAATAAAAAATATCAAGAATTTGTAGACTGAGGACTGGCATATGGGAAGGTTTAGAGGAAGAGAAGAGAGAAAACAATCTCAAAAAATAAGCCAGATTCAGAAAGCTATGATTTGTCTCATATGAAGAATCTAGATTTTATATAGCCATATACACATACATGCATGAAACAAACCGTTTGAGAAAAGGAAGATTAGGTGGCCGAAGCACATGATATGCTTGAACAAAAATGTCATTATGAATTCATTATCTTGTATAATTATAGGATAGAATTTGTAAAAGGCTCAGTATGGCTCTTGCTTATCTCATGCAGATTGAAGGCCCAACTTCAATTTTGTGGCTCTCCCCCAGTTAACATACATTGTTGACTATTTGCATTCTTTTTTTTTTCTTCCTTCTTTATTTTGTATTTATCAAAAAAAAAACAGTAAAAAGAATTTAAAATGCAGAAGAGTTAACAATAACTATACAGAGGATAAGAATCATAAGCATGGCTTATCAAGGGTAGAAATACAAGTAAGATTGCTACACATATATTTTCTTTGTGTTCAGCTTTCCCTATATATCCTTATTCAAGGTCTCTTCCCCCTCCCAACACATCTGGTCATTTTTCTTCTCTGCAACTGCCCATTCCCTCCCTGGGCAGGGAGCACACAGTCCTATGGTCCCACTGACCCAATATGCGGTGCAAAGGGAACACTCCTCCATTGTTGGTGGGAGTGTAAGCTTGTTCAGCCACTTTGGAATACAATATGGAGGTTTCTCAGAAAATTGAGAATCAATCTCCCCAAGGACTATTTGCATTCTTAAAGACACAAAGCATGTGGGCTGGAGAGAGGGGGTGTGAAGTCACTTGAGTGCTCCCCAAAGTTAGTGAAAATGTGATTACAATGTGGAGCCCCACGTAATTACAAGTTTTCCTAGAGCAGCTGCAGAGTGGAAAATTCACCTATGCCTTGAGCACATCTGTATTCTTATTCTCACTCCACTAATGTACTAGATGCCATTTCTTACCCCTATTGCAAAGCTTCCATGGACCTGTTGGGTTTTGCTTTTAAGTCACTGTGCAGAAGTGCCAGTGAATGTGGCAAGCACTCAACCTTTCCAGGAAATCCGTGTAACACCACCTTCACTGAATGCTTCAGGCATGATATTGGATGGGATAACTCATGAGGATCAAAGGAAGCTTAGATTGTGAAAAGCAGTCTTCTTGCCCCCTTCAGGAATCCCTCAACAGGCAGGACTCTCTGGACATTGGTCCTCCCATTCCTGTATCCTCTGAATCCTTATCAGTAAGGTACTAGGCACAGGGTAAAAAGTTTGCACATGAATAAATCCAATAAAGCAAATGAATTCTAAAAGCAGCATTTCAATTATATTTTTAAAAAAATTCAGAATTTAGGCTTGGAATCAGGTCTCTGAATTAAATTCAAGAAGCTCAGGGTTTGAGCAAATTCAGTGTTGCATTCTGTGTGCATGACCACTGATTTGGCCATCCTGCCAATATGTCAGAGCTTCCTTTAGGCCCTCAGGCAGGGATAGAGATCACTTACTTCCCATTCTCCCCGCAATGCCTCTGTTGGTTAGCTGGCCTCAGACAAGCAGAGGAACTGGGCTGTGTCTGAGGCAGATGAGTCATCCTTCCCCTTCCTCCTCTTCTCCTGCCCACTTGAGACACCATTTGTCTCCTTGTGGTCAGCTACATTCAGAGGCTGCTATAAGGTGACGGATGAGCAGCCATTGTCTCCTGTCTGGTCCTCAGCTAGCTGCCAGGCATCCTCCCCAGATTCTGCTGGTCTTCCTGACATCCCACTTGGGTATTATCACCACTCTCACTCACCTAGGTTCCAAATGCACTTAAAATTTAAGATAGTGTCATCTGTCAAAATGAATTTATCATGCAGACCCTCCACTGTTTAATCTCATGTGTTTTGCTTAGATTATATAGAGAAAATCCCCCTATTAAGTGACTGGGATATCTGACTCACGACAGGGTCCAGTGGACACTTTCTGTACCTTTACCCATTTTTCTGCTTTTTCGCCATTCACAGTTCATTCAGGCATACCAGAAGTGGATGTATAGGCAGAGTACAGGATGCACATGGCTCTCTGCTTTGCAAAAGGAAGACTTTAAACCCTAAGATCTTTAGTACCACATCCCCTGCCCACCTTCACAACATATTTTTCCATTTTGCAACTGAAAAAAAAAGTTATCCCACTGTAGTAAATGGCTTGTCTCAGGCCACATCAGTGATTGATGGGAATACTGCAAGATGGTTGTATTTCATGTTTATAGAAGATGTTTCCCCACAGAAGCAGCTGTGGATAGCACACCCGTAGCACCTTCTTGATTGCTTCTCATACCAGGTTGCTCCTGAAGAGGAATCTTCCTCCAAAAGGTCCGAAGTCATTAGCAAGACAATATTTGGGGGAAGGTAAAGTGGCTAGACCACAGGCATAAAGAACTTCCAGTCCTTGGGCTGGGAATAGGTTTTCGTGGCTAGAAGAATCCATAGCTATGAGATAGGAACTGGGTTTCTAGTCAGTCTGGTGCTCCTACACTGAACTATGAGGTATTTTTAATACTTGCCAGCTGAAAATAAACCTAGAAGGAAAACTCAGAACCCCTAAGGCCACTGAAAGGATCTAAGGAAGACCCACCAAGGGCACTTTAACATCCATGATGGAGTCCAAATGAGACTTGTGTGTTTACTGGGGAAACAAAGGCCAGACACAGCTGGCTGTAGGTCCAGATTCCTGTTAAAGGCTCATACTTTTCCTGCTTCATCTCTATAAGAAATGTTAAAGGCCTAGTTAAATTATAAATTAAATTTGGCTTTGGAGTTGGGGTGTGGCTCTCCCCTTCTCTAAACTCAAGCATACTTGTTAAAGGAAAATGCAAAATCTCTGTATCACATCAGAAAAGCCACCTGATGTGGGGCAGAAGAATGACTAAAGAGAAGGGACAGTTTTATTGTCACTAATCTTATTCTGAATAAAGATGTATGCATTTAACTTTCTGTATATTGTGTTGGGTTTTAGTCTCTTATCAGTTTTCTGCAGTGATCCACGACAATGCCTAATTGTGAACTGAAAGTATCCAAAAGGAAGATGGGGCCTCACGATGATTTCACATGAACTATGACAAAGCTGCCAGGCTGACAAACACCAAACATAAGATTTAGAATACAAACTACTCAGGACAATTTCGAGATGGCTGAGATGAACCAGCCTCACAGACTACTCTAGCCAGGACTTGAGACAAGCTGTGCACTTTCCTGTTATGCAGAGACTGGTAACAAATAATACAGCTACACATTTCAGGACTTCACAATTAAAACTTTTCAGGATCCCCTAAAGATGTTGTCACCCACTCCCAGACAGCAGGAAGTAAATTTAACACAGTGCACCCACATTCTCAAGAGGGGAATGGATGGTTTTGGTCTTTCAGTGGGTTATAGATGATTGTCATTGTTTAGGGTAACTGGTTAAAAATTGTTATTGATCGTGGTTAGAAAAAAGCTAAACAAGAGAGATTAGACTTAGGGTTCTTGTTTTAAAGAAAGAAAAGAAAAAGGATACATACGATAGAATATAAGAGTCAATTATTCAGTCTACTTTAAGAAATTTCTAGCTTTAATTATTTTACATTGGATTTGATTTTTTGTATATTGTATACAAATTGTGTATATAGACATAAGGTTGAAATTAATTTGGTAACCGTACATATGTCCTTGTTCAAGGTATTATACAGTTCATCTAACAATGTAATACAAATTGCTAGTCCAGGAATTATTATCAACTAATTAGGATATAATGAAATGCAAGTTAGTAGTTAGACATTGCAATCAAACTTAGTCGTATTAGATGTTTTCAAGATCAGATATATTTTAGATGGACAGGTCTTCAAACACTTCAGAGATCCATAGAATATGCATTTAAGAAATTTCAAAAATAGGTTATTCTTTTTCACAATGGGACATCTGCTCCTGGCAGCACCAATCCATTTCAGAGAAGATTATGGACATCAAGGAAACTTCTCCATATGAGTTAACCTTCTTTGTGACACTGGACAACAAAGTACTCTTGCCTTGATTGCTGACAATATGATATTCAAAATGGACAAGCAGGAGAAATACACAAAAGAATTGGTGAACCTTGCCAAGACAAGGTAGAAAAGACTTTGGGAATATCCTGTTGCCCAGAGAAGTCTCTCAGACATGCTAAGCTTGTAGGCTGAAGATGGATGCTTCAACACACAGAACTTTGGATGACTGCCCAGGAAGCCAGCTGTTTCATTTCTTACATTCTTGGAAGTTGCTATTTACTTATTTCCTTCTTAGGTCTCTGAGGAATTTGAAAATTAGAAAGTTAATAGTTATAGTTTTCTACTGACAGTTTTAGAAAACTCACTTGGAAGTAAAAGTGTGTAAGTTTAAGAGACATAGAAATATTGTTTAGTTAGTAATGCAAGTTAGATACAAAATGGATTAGGTACAACCCTTTAGACTCACCAAAATAATGGAATACTTTCTTTAAATTTGTCAATTGTTAACAAACTGGACATTCCTCATGTAACTGTGTATTATTGTAATTATTGTATATGGTCTTTCCTATGTTAGTTATAACTTTTTTGACACAAGAGGATATGTGGTGATATATTACATATTTAATAAAAGCTGAAATATCAGACTTCACACAATCAAATTCTAGGCAGACAGCTCAGGAATTTCTTGATCCCTGAGTACAAGGACCAACAGCTGAGATTCAATAGCACACACCTTAAATCCCAGCACTGAGAAAGCCAGGAGTGGAGACCTAAACCCTTAATCCTGTAACTCCAGAGGCAGAAGTTCCTCTGTTTCTACCAGTTCCAGGCTAGCTACAAATATAATACACAGCCCTTTAATCCTATAACCTGGATGGGATATAGCTGAGAAGGTAATGACGATGGTGCTTCCTCTCTGATGTTTGAGTCAGTCTTTTGATACAATTCGGATTTGTGCAACTACACATACCCCCTCTAATTAGTGTATGTAGAGAAAAGGCCACTCCAATGACTTAACTGCTCTTAATGACTGCAGAAAAAGAAAACACCTTGATAGCTAAGGTGTGGAGGTATGACTCTCCTCTCAAAATGATCCTGTCACCATGTATGACACTTTTGTAGTTCTTGAGGCCAGCATTTCTCGGTATGAGAACTGAAGCCACTGTATTCCAAGATTGATCCTGTTCTTGTGTCCACAAGAAGCAGGGTCTTGACTTAAACATGAAATGTAGATAAAGAGCTGGCCCTGGAATTTAGCTCTTTGCTTTCTTATACCACAAGTATACAATTTTACCTATCAGATGAGGTAACAAAGTACAGCTAGAAGGCAAAGATAAATTAATCTAAGTCACAGGGTTTTGATCTTAAGCTAAGAAGCTCCAGAAGTACTTTTTTAAACTTCTTAATGGGAAAAGTCAGGACAAAAGAGTCTGTCACGGTAAATTTAGGGCATGGATGTTTTGACTTACCCCATTGTCTTTTGTTTAATTCAGAGACTTCTTATGCTTTATAGAATACATGAACATGAATTTGGTAGATTAAAATCTTATTTCGGGTCCTCTGTCATCTGAATTTAGAATTAGCTTTCAGGGAAGCACATCATTTACTATTAACACATTCTATCTAACAAAAAGGCACAATCAGTGCAGATCTATTTAGCTTATGGTACTTTTTCCTCAAGATGACAGTTGCTATAAACAAGAATCTTATCTTCACAGAGAATAATGGTGGCTGCCTGGACTACCGGAGGCACTCACTGTCAAAGCTCTCAGACTCATAGCAATTCTAGTGGCATTGGCTGAGTTAGGATGGCGGTTCTTCATACGCATCCTTTCAGAATACTGATTGCGTGGAGAGCTCTTTTTGCATGCCACAGAATGATTTCATGGTTTGACTTCTGCAGTGCTCTGAAGCCACATTGATAGCTCTTATGTTAGAATTATCACCTGTTTCTCCCTCAAAAATACCCTCTTGCTTTTATTGTCATTGGGTCAACACCAGCTTTTCATCTTCAAAGACTCCAAGTGTTTCCTTCAGGGAGATGCTTGGTTTTCCCAGCAGGCCAGAGATGCTACTGGTTTCTTGAATTGAATTGGAGCAAGTCATGAATGGAGCATGAGCATTGACCTCCAGTCCATTAGCTGTACCCATACTGCAGAGGCTTGAATGATCATGCCTCAGAAAGATCTATCAAGTTCTAGATTTCAGCCTGTAAACTCTTAGACGAGTCAAATTAAAGAAAACCTTTGGGCTTTCTCCAAGCATGGCTGATATACTCATGTAAAAGGAGATTTGGATCAAGTAAGACAGAGGCTGAAGTGGAATGCAGAAAGAGCTGCTTTCTACCCTAGGAACGTGTAGGCCACCAGAAGCTACTGTAGTCTCATGGGCACTTTCTTTTAGAGCTGCTTTATATATGACATGACCGATTCTCCTGGTATAAGATGTTTAGAAGCATCTGGGGCCTTCTGACAAACAGGATCCTAATTCAGGCTCTTGCTCATTAGTACCCATGTCACCATAGAATTGTATGACTGGTTAATTCAATTTTACCTAGCATCCTGAGTTGCTCATAGAAAATGCTGGTGTGGTGCCTGATACCAGCTAGGCCTGCACTCCAGCTGCAGATCATGAGGTTATTGTTAGAGGCACTCAGATTATCCTGAGATAGGGTATACCAAAGTCCCTCACTGCCTCTTCAATACCCATCACAACCACTTTCCACACCTAAATCATTCCCTCATGACTCTTATTCTAGGCAGTGGACTCAACCAACCTCCAATCAACTCTTCACATCTAGACATGCTAATTCATACTGCTGCAGCATGTGTACTACCATGCTCCTTGCCAGGGCTATGGGTCCTCATTGCCATCCAAGTGGGGATTTGACTCTCCATTCCAAGTCTTATCTTAGTTTGTGGTCTGTAGCCACCCCTTGTACCACTGACCTGGGTGGGTTTCCTGAGAGGCAGGGATCGAGATGACACCTTTAGGAATAAAGAGGGCAGCAAGAAAAACTCAAAAGGGAGTAAGTAGAGCAAAGATCTAAAAAGACTGATTCTGCACTGACTACCTAAAGAGCCTTGGGCTGAATAATTATGAGACTCAACCTGCTCTAGAGCATTACATATGTATTTGGGAGCAAAGGCAGTGAGAAACCTGTCATTTACCATTCCATGTCTGGTCTATGTTGTCACCCACCCACCTTTCTCATTTCCTAACAGTGAGGGTCTCAGCTTCGTCTTCATTTTTAGTCTATCTCCTGGTCCAGCCTAGCAGTTGTGTTGGACTTGTTCAGTCTTATCTAGGAATTTATTTTCAATTAATGGGTTTGGCTTTGGTGTACTTTTTCAAATTTTTTTGGAGAAGGGAGGAGGTTCTAGTTATTAACACCAAGTACTTTTTATGGTATGATATTTTGTGTTCTGAAAAATAAATCTTGCTTGGAGTCAGGGCTGAACTAGCCACTAGTTAACCATAGAGATCTGGAGGTCTATACAGAGGGAAGACAAGAAGTGATAAGGTAGGTTAGAGAGGATCTAGGCTCTTTTGTATAAAAAGACGACCTCACAAATATATGCCAGGAGATGCAGCCTACTGTCAGGAAGGTTGTGTACTGCCTGTATTCTCTACTCAGACGTGATACAGTGACAGCCAGCCTCACACTTCACTGTCATTGTCAGATTTGGTGAGGTAACTGGAAATTCTTAGATTTGTTTTTAAGAGTTTTCCCATGTTAAAAAATGGGAAACACCATTATGATGGAGGGAGTTAGGTCTGTGTATAATTACACAATGGATGATTTAAAACAGAACAATTAGATGAGGGAATTTATATGGGATTTACATAATATCAATTATAAACACTATTGGTTTGGTAATCGTTCTCTCTAAACATGTTGATTTGAGTGCCATGATACAGGCCCTAGTAATGTTACTAGAGAAAATATTGTCATTTTGACAAGTTATAAGCCTTAGAAAAACTTACTAAAAGATATTCAGACAAAGACAGGAATTTAATAAACCAACTCCACTATTACATTAACAATGGTCATTAAGCAATCTTAATTTAGTCAGGAAAAACTACAAAATGACAGGTATTCCCAAGGCTATGTAAGCTGACTGGATTCCTGTAGAAATGTTAGACTTGACGGGGTTTAAGGAGGTAGGGGATAGTTTGCATTTACCTTTTGTGAGTCAGCTGTTAATTTCATACTCAACTAGTAACAGAATTCTCCTAAGACTGGAGAGACTTGGTTTTTTAACAGTATTGGAACTTGGTCCTCAATTACAGTGGAGGACCTGGTGGAAAGAGGAGACTAGGACCATTGAACAATGAACTTGGGTTAGATGTATCGACAATTCTCAATACAAACTTCTTAGGGCAATTACACTGATGTACAGTCTGTAACTGAGGACTATGCCTTGGTTCTATGCCACTGCTGCAGCTTTAAAAGCTTGGGTCAGAGTTGTGGTGGAAATGTTCTCTGGATGATGTACATAAAGTAACTGCTTTGGCCTATGTAGAGCACCTTAGAAGTGGGTGGAGAATCAGGACAGGCAGGTAGGAGAAGGGTGGAGTTAGTCAGTCATCATCTGACCCCCGAAGGAGGAACATGTAAGAGATACAGGTGAGCCACGGGCTGAGCCACGTGGTGGGTAGATTAGTAGAAATGGGTTGATTTAAGATGAAAGAGCTAGCTAGTAATGTTGCTTGAGACATTGGCCAAACAGTATATAATATGGAAGTGTCTGATTCATTTCTTTGGGGGACAAAAGCCGCCGCGGGCCAGGTTCCAAACCTCTGGGCCCAAACAGGCCCAGGCAAACATTCTACAACACAGAATGAAAGTTAGAAAGAGCTGAGTCATTTATTAAAGTTATACAGAACCCTCTCCCGCAAAAAAGTGAAGGTTTCATTAACTACAAAGATTGACTTCAGCTGTAAATAGAATACTAAATACAGAAGCTAGACAATTTAACCTCTGTCTTTTTAAAATGCTAATTCACAATGCAAAAGGGTAATTAGGGCTTTAAAGGCAAAATCAGCACCCATAGAGAAATGGATCTGGGATATAGTCAACAGTGAATCTTATAACAATGGTGATGCTTGGATAGGAGAGGCTTAAAGAGAAATAAAAGTATGAAGTGTTTTAATTGTGGCAAACAAAGTCACCTGAAAAAGGTTGTAGACAGGGTATTCCTAGAAACAATATTTCTTCTAATCCAAACAGAAGGCCCTTGAGTTCTGGCCTATGCATAAGGTACGGCAAAGGCAGGCATTGAACCAGTGAATGCAAAACATAGGACAGACAAGGTAAATATTTGCCATTGGGAAGTACTTTGAGGGGGGGGGCTCTCACAGGCTCACATGTTAAGTTTGGTTCAGTCATTCCCTATCACCATGGGGAAAACTTCTTCCCAGAGCAATTAAAGGACCTAATGCTTACTGTAAAAAAAAACATACTGCTCTGGATGACAGAAGAGCTTCAGAAGATGGGACAAGTTTTTCAGGAGAAATCATAAGGCAATTATTTTGGCCAACTTCTACAAATAAAAGACCAAAATTAAAATAGAAATAGAGGAAATTCTATAGGAAAACCTATACATACCATCAAAATTAATACTATAGTTGAGCAAGAGTCTTTTTGATTAGACCGACTGACCATGCTATTTTTGAACCATAGCCTCTTCTAAACTTATAAGACTAACAAATGTTTTATATTTTGATCAGATATAACTTGCTAAAAAGGAAACTCCCAAAAGTTAGAGTTTGGGCAGATTTTGTCTATCCAGGAGAAAAAAATCCAACTAAGGATTCTGAAGAGCACCAGTCAATTGAGACATCTGAAGAGAAAGAACAAATCATGCAGAGAAAATGTCCCAAGAAAACAAGCAAATAGGTATATTGGTATATCATATTTGTATCAGAATAATTTTTAACTTTTCCAAATGTTTGATATTCTCTATAGACATAATTAAAATGATCTTTTTGTAGTCCCAGTTCAATTAAAATTTAAAGGTGGCTTTGGAGTTGGAGCATAGCTCTTCTCTAAACTCAAGCATGCTTGTTTAAAAGAAAGGTTCAAAATCTGTGTCATGGCAATGGAGTCATCTGATATGGGACAGAAGAAAAATCAAAATTAAGGAAATATTCTATTTTCACTAGTCTCAATTCTTTGGTTTTATTTTGACTTATTAAAATTTCTTAAGGTACCCATATCTTCAAAATTTATAAAGTTAATATATTCTTGGGGGATATTTTAAGGTGTATTACATTTGCTTATGCTGTGGAACATCAGTTTAATGATGCAAAGATATATTGCATTGTTTTATTTTGCATTTGTTAAGCTCCGAGACTATTACGTTGTCTGTCTGAAACACCTGATGGTCTAATAAAGAGCTTAATACCAAGGCAGAGAAAGGATGGGTGGGGTCAGCAGGCACAGAAAAGAGCCAGAGAAGAAAACAGAAGAATAAGAGGGGCCAGACATTCAACTAGCCATAAAGCAAAAAATATACAAAAAGAAAAAAATCTCAGAGACAAAAGGTAGACAAAATAATCTGAAAAGTTGGCAAGAAACAAGCCAAGCTAAGGCTGGACATTTGAGATTAACAATAAGCCTCCATTGTGAGATTTGGGAGCTGGGTAACGGCCCCACCAAAGGACGAAAGAGCTAAGAGCAAACAAAACAGTCATGTAGGACTATGTCGTGATCTTAATGATCATATAGAAAATTCTAGAAAAAGTTTTATTGCTTTTTATCCATGATTTTGGGGTTGAGTCTCTACCAGTTAACTAGGAATTAATTTTTGTACTCTGGAAATACATAAATTATGGTCCTTCAATCTCTTGAGATCTACTGCATATGACACTTAAAATGTTGAGATTTCAGCAGTGAATCATGACCGTGCCTTTCTAGCAGTGTTTGAAGTCTCCAAAAGGAGAATGGGGCTCCACAATGACATTTCCACCAGGACTGTGGTAATGTCCCTAACAAATGCCACACAAAGATCACCTGTGGACTACAAACTGCTCAGGACAATTTCAAGGTAGCCAGATGAGATGGTTCAGCCACAAACTATTCTATCCAGAACTTCAGATAAGCCATATACTTTTCCATTTCAGAGACTAAAAAAAGACTGGTAACAGCTTGCTCTTCCAGGAATTGACAATTATCTCAGTTTTTTTTTCAGGATCTCCTAAAGATGCTGTCACCCCCAGACAACAGGAAGTGATTTTAAGAACCTGATGCCACATTCCCAAGAGGGGGGATGGGCAGGTTTGAATCATTGAGTTTTGGATATTTGTCATTGTTTAGGGGTGGTTGGTTACAAGTTGGGTTTTTCTCCATCAATTTATTTATTATCTATGTATTTATTTTTCATTACAAGTTATTGTTAATGACCAGGAAAAGAGCTGAACAAAGGAGACTAGATTCAGGGATCTTGTTTTGAAAAAGGATATAGAAATAGTAGTATTAAATCTACTTTTAAACCAAAAAAGCAACTACTTGTCTTAAATATTTTACAATAGCATCTTTTTATCTTGACACAAATTTGAGGTTATTTGTTATGCCCTTTTTACTTTTAAGATTTTTGTATAATGATACAAATTTAAGGTTTTTAAAACATACCGTATGAATGTTTCTACTCAATTAAGGTATTATAGCTATACAGCTCATTTAACAATGTAATGTAAATTTCTCATCATTGGATGTTATTATATACTATTTAGAATACAGAAATGCAATTTAATAGTCACTTATTACAACCAAACTTAGTCATGTCAGGTATATTTAAGGTCAAACAGACAGGTGGTCTATTGTAGTGATCTGTTACATATTTAATAAAACCTGAATATCAAGAGATCAACTCCCAGTCAAAAACTAGACAGACATAGCTCAGGAAGTTCTTAATCTTTGAGTACAAGGCCAAACACACATGCTTCAATGGCACACATCTTTAATCCCAGCCCAGGGCAAAGCCTGGACTGGTGACCTATGCCTTTAAGAAAGAACTTTGTTTTTGTGAGTTCAAGGCTGACTACCAAATAGAGTAGCTCATGCCTTTTATCTCAACCTGGATGGAATACAGCTGTCAAAAAGGGCAGTTAAGGCAGTATAGGAGAACAGCAGAGGGAGAAGCAACCAGAAACAAGGCTGAGGAAGTTGGAAGATACCTGGGTGAGGTTTGACTGTGGTGTTTTCCTCTCTGATATTTCAGCCTTTCCCCTGATATCTGGCTCTGAGTCTTTCAATACAATCAGCATTCATGCTACAGTATAATACTTCAGAGATCCAAAGCATATGGCATATCTTAATGGATTTTTATAATAATTAGACAGGTCTGCTCCTAGCAGTACCAATCTACTTCAGAGAAGATGGCATTAAGGAAACTCCAAATGGAGTTAACTTTGGGGCAAAAGTAAGGCACTTGACCAGAAATTGCACTTGCCTGGACTGCTGACCAAATTAGATAAGCATGACGAAATGACTGCCAAACTTTGCCAAGACAAGGCAGGGTAGTCCTTCAAAATCTTGCTTCAAAGAAAAGTCTGTTAGATATTCTAGGCCTGAAGTCTGAAGATGGATGCTCTAACATTACAGAGAAACCATGGGTGACTATCCAGGCAGCCAGCTATTTCTATCATTTAATTTTGGAAGTAGTTTGCTCTGCATTTCCTGTTTACTCAGGTAATATATTTTTCTCTGGTCTCTGATGGAGTTGAAAACTACATAGTTATAGTTTTTCTTGTTACATTTAGAGAAAAAACACAATAGGTGTAAAGTATATAAGGCTGAAAGAATACCTTTTGGGGTTGGTAATACAAGGTAGGATATAAAGTGAGTTAAGGTACAACACTTTACAATCACCAAGATAGGATAGAAAATGAAGTATTTTCTCTGAACTTGTCAAAATTCTATGAGAACTAGACACAGGTAATTATTGTCTATATATATTTGTATTTGTACTAGTTAACCACCAAGGTCTGGAGGTCTGTGCAGAGAAAAGACAGGAAGTCAAAGGGCAGGGTGGAGAAAGAATCTGGGCCTTTTTGAATAGAAGAAAAGAGGTAGAAAGCAACTGGTGGTTGTTCATGGTTCTGATCTCTCAGATTCTTACCAATATTTGACTTCTTTATTGATAAGTATTAGATTAATACTAATAAAAAAGACTTACATAGTAACTTTAGATGGCTTGGAATTTAATAGGTTGACCAGTCTAATAACTTCTGGTGGTCCTACTGACTATTGGGATTACTTGTCTGTACTACACCCCAGTCAGTATTGGTATTGACTATAGTGTAGAGTTTATTGCATGTGCTAAAAATTCTGTGGGTTTTGACAAGTGTATGCAGTACCAAACATTTGAAATCATAGTATGTTATCTTTCAGATTGGCTTTTACCTAGCAAGAAGCATGTAAGAAACAGATACAAATAAAGTCCTCAGTTTGGTTCCAGCAAGCCAGGATTTCTATGATTAGTCCCACATTCTGGGTTAGCTCAGATACAATTCCCAATGTTCTTTTGTGTCTCCAGTCCAGCTACTTATCCCCTCTGACAATGCCCAGGGAACAATTTATCTTACCCAGGATCTACATCATTGACTCCCATGGGTCTTAACTTTCCTGATCTAACCTGCCCACTCAGACTCAGCTTGCAGAAGGAGATCTTCAAAAGGACATTGATTCTTCCTTGTCCACTTCTCATGATTAAAACCCTTCCATGGTTCTCCACTAGTTTGTGTGTTAAAGTCTACCCACATGAACACCAGCCCAGACTGATTATTTCTGGATGCCTACCCCCTCCTTCCTCTGGGGTCTTGACAGCTGCTTCTGATCATTGCTAATGCTCTTGTGGTTACCATAGCTGCATTTCTGACAACATAGGCCACTGAGGTAAGGGTGGCTACATGACATTCTCTTGCTTAGCCAGTTTCACTTGCCTTCTAAATCCTTACCAGGAGTTCCTCCCCCCCCCCGACCCTCCTGTAAGCCTTTTGCACCTTCATATTTGTGCAAACCAACCTCATATTCCTATATTGTGATGTGATCTGTTATAGGGCTTTTGTTACCCATGCTCTTATTGCTTTAAATATACTCAGGACATAGCATCATCTTCCATTCCTGGGGAGAAGAAAATAGACTGGTATCAGGGAGGATCAACCATTTGGGAATATCTTGAAATGCAGGTTCCAACCAGTTTAAAATTACAGACCCAGCCTGTCCTATTTGCAAGGAGTAGTCTGCCATAAATGATGCACCATGTTTGTGGCAGCACCTGCCCCCCCCCCACCAAAAAACAATCCAGTGATTTGTGGGAGGGGGAGCAGTTCATCTTCTGTCTCTACTTGTTTTCTCCAATTTGATTTCAGAAAAGCATGTCCAATTAAGCAAGAGAAAACTGGGCATGTATACGGAGGACTGGGTACTCTGGGACTAGGTTTGTGCTGTCAGGGGCGCCCTGATGTACTCCAGGGCAAACTGCAAAGATGGGTAGAGAAATGTACAATAGGTATTAGGAATACAAAGGGCTGCTACAGCCAACAATTAAGCATCAGTGCCCGTGACTCTCGATGACTTTGAAGCCTCAGTGGGATGCCTTCTGTGTTTTTGCATTAAACAATAGCTTCTTTATCGTGCAGCGCTTCACATTACAGTCCATTTACCTTGGGAACATTTTTCATTTTCCTTCCCAGTTCTTATTTATTTCAGGCACTTCATCTTTTCTCTCCGTGTCCTATGCTGCCATCTAGTTAATTGCTTGTTCAAAGTTTTTCAAGTTTAACTTTTCCTATTTTCTACCCAGGGATTACAGAAGTCTTTCCACCCCACCCCCTCCATTTCTGTAGAACCTACTGGAAAATACTGCTTTTTTTTATTTTATTTTTTTAACCTTCCCACTTCCAGCAAAAAAGAGAAAGGAATCTTGCCTATGTTGAGTATTTCATTTGCTCTGGTCTTCTCTTGAGCTGTGGTGGGCTTACACTTCTCTCTGCCCATGCACCAGGACCGTGAGCATGTTCACACCCTGACCTATGGGAAAATAACTTCACCCCCTGCTTTGTAGGGAGGAGATTTAAAGACCTCAAAGTTATTGAGCTTGAGGTTGATGTTGGATGTGTTTCTGTCCGATGTGAATTATCACTGGATAGTAATGGAACTATCTTGGCAGATGGCAGGGCATCTTAGAAGCAGGCAGGAAATATGAGCATAGATAAATGAGAAGGAGGGCAGAGTCAGACAGATGCTGTGAGCTGAGGCTGTAAGGAAATTGTAAAGAAACTCAGGTAAGCCACAAACCATATGGCAAGACAGATTAGAAATGGGTTAAGATGCGAGAGCTCGCTAGCAT
>PVIH01000935.1:17377-278526 GCA_004025045.1 Sigmodon hispidus
AGGCCAAACAGCCATAGGCCAAACAGCCATAGGCCAAACAGCCATAGGCCAAACAGCCATAGGCCAAACAGCCATAGGCCAAACAGCCATAGGCCAAACAGCCATAGGCCAAACAGCCATAGGCCAAACAGCCATAGGCCAAACAGCCATAGGCCAAACAGCATGTAATTAAGATAAGGATCTGTGAGTTTCTTTGGGACTGCTGGTCCAGATCCCAGGGCTATGCACAACTAAGCATCTTGGGCAGGTCAGGACTTTGGGGCTAGGTCAGACCAGAAAGTACTATAGGAGATCATGAGTTCTACCTGGAAATGGGGGCAGTCTAGAGAAGTAGTATCTAAAAAGTAACTCTGGATAATTTGCAGGAGTCTCCATTCTCTCCTCTGGGAGAGTTCTATCTTCCAGGACAGTTCAAGCCTGCTTCTGGAAACCTTTTGGGCTACTGAATTCCTTCTACTTGTTGCTAAGAGACCTTGCAGTGGTAATTACCCTGGTCACTTTTCCATGTCAGTTCAAATCCCTCATCTTGACAGTCATACCCTGGAATTCCTACTACTGTTGGAAGTTAAAATGCGGTGTTGCTCTACATATATGCTCCCTGTGACAATATTCTCTAAGTTCCACAATAGCATCAGAAATTTGTCTTGCTGTGAGTGTCCCCCTACTCTACACCCATAGCTACCCAGACATTTCACAAACAGGAAATGAAAGAATCTCATGTTGGATAGAATTTAGCGTTAGAAAAAATGCTTCCTAATAATGTGATAGTAATGTGGATGCCAAAAAATACTGAATATTTGAACTTTGATTCAATAGCTACTAAGAGATCTCATGTCACCCCATAGAAGCATTTTGAGTCCTGTATCTCTATCAATAGATTTCCCATCTCGTAACTAGAAATAGAGGCTCAGGAAAGTCTGGAAATTTGTCCCAGTAAATAAAGCTAAGCAGTGATGGATAGGGAATATGTAATAAAGAGTTCCTTCACAGCTGCTCCTGGCCTGCCACATTGAGTATACCTCAAGTTCTGAGCTTTGGAGAGACACTCAAGATTTAAGGCCCAACTTGACAATTCTACAAAGAAAATTTTCCCTACCTAAATAACTTTTAAAATTCTGAAGTCCAAATATCAGAAGCTAGCCCTGTGGGGGCAAGGAAGGGCTCCAGAGGAGGAGAGTGAACACTAGATCTTTGTGGGTAACCTTGTCCAGAGAGGCTCATGACAGGAGGGAGTTGGACATATCCTGTATTTTGTCATAGCAAATGACAACAGCATGGCAGGAAGTAAGGTAATAGTGAGACTTGGACTCTGCTTTGTACTTCCATGTTTTATGCTTTGTATTTCGTTCAGTTCTCTCAGCAACCCTGTGAGGAAGATTGCGCCCCTGGCTCTGATGGCACAGCCCATGAAGTTACATAACACGGCCATGCCGCACAGCTCATGGCAGATAGCGCTCACACCCAGACCCTGCCAATCTCCCCAAAGTTCTGATGCTCCAGCCACTCCACTCTCCTAGAGCACATTATGTCCTTGATTAAAATGCTTTTGAAATTACCTTTCATTTTATGCAGAACAGCGAGAGCCTAGTTCTTTCTCATGGTTCTCTGTTTAATATAAAATAATGATCCTGAACTCTGCCAAACAAGAGGGAAAAAAAAAATCGAATGGATTTTTTTTTTTTTAGCAAAAGAAAAGTGGTCGAAGGCAGGATCAGCAGAGGCAGCACAGGGTGTTTGTGTGGCCAGACTGACTGCCTGGGGAACTTGGCCTTGACCTTGACCTTGTCACAGCCTTCAGTCCTGCTCAGGACTAAGAAACACTGAGCCCCAGTGCTTCCCAGAGAAATAAAAGCTGTGTATCTTTTGACCTTTATTTCTTGTAGTGACTTATGTTTGAAAGCATTGATTATTCTATGCTCTTAAAATTCACATACCTTTTCCATGGTGTGAAAGGTGAGAGGCAAATTGCTATTGGAAAAGAACTTTAGGGTATTTTTTTCTTCTTTGAGTTTTCTTTCTCAGCAAAGCTCACTTCTGACATTTTTGCTTTACAGAATCTTGATAGGATGAAGGCCATTGTGTTTACTCCAAGACTTGGCAAATCCAAGAAACAATGACTCAAAACGCAAAGGCCCATCTGCAAAATTGTAGTTGGCCCCTTGTAGCTAAGTCTATGCCCCACTGTTAAGTTTTAGTGGCAGATTTTCTGCCTTCTACCCCTAGGGTTTTACTTTCGTAAGGTATATAATGCAATCTCATGAGTGAGTGACCTACCAAGTGTTCCACTCCTAACAATGTGTGTGGGGTCCATTTATATTGAATGTACCATATTTCTTAAGGCTAAGCAGATGTCTGTGCCAAGGACAGCGAGTATATTCACTTCAAAGCTATTTGTATTGCCTTCACGTGCTCGTTATAGTCATTGTAAACATTCACAATTATTCTTGTGAATCTCACTTTCATTGCACTAGTATATAGAAGGATTTCTGAGTTTTCTAAGCATATATTCAACTTTATAAAGGAGCTGACAAACCATCTTCCAAATTGGATCTAGCATCTTGCATGCCTTCCAGAGGTTAGCAAGTTTTATGATCCAAGTTGCAACATCTCCCCCTGTAGTTTCTCCTTGCACCTTCCTAGCAACCTTGGAGAACGACAAGCATCACTTTCATGCTTATTTGCCATCCCTAGATCTTTGCGTGAATCCCATTTGGTGGTGACTTGTTTTTACATAGCTAATTTACCTTTTGCTATGATTTTAAGAAATTCAGGATTTATGTTTGAGAGTGTTCTTGAAATACCTTGTCTCATTTATGCACTGGAGTAATACAGGCCTTGTCCAATTTACAGAACTACCTGCTTGTTGTTGTGCTCTCTGGAGATTGTGTAAACTGTTTATTCATGTCTTCCTTAAAAGTCTGATAAACCCTGGCCATGGCAAACTGCTGAGATGGGAGGGAGGCTTCTGTGCAAGGATTTTCCTAATTCAGTATCTCTGACCCATTAATTTGTGACCATAGTGCCTCTGTGGGCATTAGCTGTGACCTACTGTGCTTTCTTCATCTGTAGCTGAGCCTAACCCTGGCTTGGGGAGCTTTAGATTCTATTATTTATGTTTCATGTATTTTAGAGAAAAGTTTTATTACTGAATTTTTTAAAAGCTATCCTGCATGTTCTTCTTTTATATGTAAAGTTTGCTATTCATTTTCAAAAATAAATAAAAAATAAAAATTCAAAAATAATAAAAAAAACTATGTTGTGTTGCCACATTCTCTTTCAGTAACCTGGAGCTTGTACCTTCCAAGGAAGTGGTTAAAGACATATGTGATCAAACTGTTGCTCACAGAGCGTCACTGTTTCCTTGCCGCTTCTTAATGATCACAGGCTCAGTAGAGAGCCTTCACTCTTGATATTGCTGGTTAAGGACTGAATCAACTTTTTTGAATTTTAGATTTTATTGCTTTTCTATTTTACTTCTGTTATTTGGAGTATTTGATACTTCATCTTACCCATTTATTTCAGATTTAGTTTGTTCCTTTTCTAATTCAAGATAGAGGCCTAGTATGCTGTCTTTATATCTTTCTCTAACATATGCATTTAATGATTAAAAATTTTCCTTTAAGCACCTTTTGCTGTGTTGAGCATGTCTTGTATTATTTTTAATTTAATTTGAAATAACTTTCAATGTCCCTTAAGATTTTCTTACCTGAGACTTTCTTATATGGCAGGTATTAGGGGTTAGCATGCTTTGAGTTTTAGTCCTGGTCCATTGTTTGAGCTTCTGGGACCTGGAATTGTGGGATTCCTTTCTTTTTTCCAAGTGGGATTTGCAAGTCCTTACTCCTGCTGATGCTTCTGCTTGGTAAGAAGATGGGTCTGGGTCAATTTAATACTATTTGCTATGCCTCCTCCAATGCCAAGCACCAGGATTCTTCCAGACCCTATGATGTCCTGTTGATATTTTTGAATGAAACAGATATGCCCCAACTCATGGTTCCCCCATTAACCTCACATGGGTACCAATTGAGCTTTAAAAAAAAAACCACATTGGATAGAACTTCAACCCTTCTGTTTCCAAAGGGAAGACAGCATCCCACTCCAGTTAGGTGCATACCAGTTCTTAGCTCTCTCCCTGTAGGTGTCTAGTCTATCGCTATAACCTTAGTTCCCGACAAGTCCATGAAAAGTCATTACTATTTTGTTTGCATAAATCATCTCACTTCTGCATATCTCTGCAGAAACCATAAAACTCTAGTTAAAAGTCATTTATATTCTTACTGTGCATGCTTCAAAGGGTATCTCACTTCTGTGGCCCAAGGTATTTTGTCATTTCATATCTGCATCATTTTCTATTCTGTCATTGCTGGTCCTCTAAGTATACATTAAAAATGGATGTCAAGATTTATGGGGAAGAAACTTCTTGAAAGTAAAGGAAATTAGACGTGTCGATAGTCTGCCAACAGCACACGGGCAGGGAAAACCTCAGACACTTGCCCCTGTGAGTTCTGCTTGAACAGATTGAGATGACCCCCTCCCTTGCATATTGGAAGATTGTGTCAGACCAATCAAAAGCTGATACTTGACACTCTTTCCAGTGGGAAAAAGCACAGCTTTTCAGTCAAAGATTCTCAGCAGTGACATTTGGTGTTACGGGTACTGCACTCTATGCAGGTAAGCACACATCTTCTCTTCTATAGCTCCAGCCACACCAATTAAGACTGTAGCCCACACCCTACACCTGTCTCACTCTTATGCATTAACCTTTTTTCTTCTTTCTTCTACCTTTGTTTATAGGTTATCTCTGCCCTTTCATTACATAGGTAACTCGGCTACTGTGTTCATCTTATTTCTTACATTTTTAATTGCCAGATTCCAAACTTAATTCAGTCCAATTGTCCAGTATCCAATACTTTGGTCACGTGCTTCCTTACACACAATAGTTCTCTTAAAGTCCTTGTCTGAGCGTTCTAATACCCAAGCGCCTCCGTTTGTTACCATTGTCTTTGTTCATTCCCAACTGTTTCCCAACATACCTGAAGATGTTTAAAATCTTCAAAGCTGTGCATGGAATTTTGTAGAATGAAGGTGTTGCCTTGTACTGGCAGTTCAATGAAACCAACCTTAAACTGGGGACTAAGATTTTTCTGCAGTACCTTCAAAAGTGGTTTCTTCCCCTAGATTCACCCCTATTAGTCTAGCAATTAACTATAAAATCTTTTTGGCTGTCCAGCTAAGACTTACCCTTCCAGTACCCTAGTATTGTGCTAATCTTTACTTTTCAGTGGGTTTTGTTGACTGTCTTAGCAGTTTTCTTGCTTACTTTCATAATGAGGCTTCTCTGAGCCATGCTCCATTTCTGCAGGATCTTGAATCCTAACTCCCAACCATCTGGACAATTTCAGTCCATTTTTTATATTCTCTCCTGTTCTAGGTGATTTGTTTGTGCAGGCCTTCAGCCCTTTGCCAGTGGCTGTTTGCCAGCTCCTCACTTGGGATTCATTCTCCTGACCCTCAAACTATCGTCCCAAATGCATTTGCCTAACTTAATCAGACAAATACACATGGGTGCCTCAACTCCTTATTCTCTTTATTCTTGGGACCAACCCCTCTAGTCACTTCAACTTTGCCTCATTACCATATTCAAAACACAGAAACCCACCCCATATGGTGCCACTTCTGCACTCCTGTACTGAAGGCATGACCTATTCAAATTGTCAGAATAGGTTTGCTGATACTTTCAGCCCGGGCCCCACAGCTGATCCTTTGTACTTCAGTCTCTTCAAAGTCAGGTTTAAACCCAAAACTCTGAGGTCTCAGTTTATTTGGGGTGAGTCACAACTCCCTCTGGGCTTCTGGCAAATTTCCATAATGGGGGTGGTGATGGATGGCTTTATGCTTCATCTGTTTCAAACCTCATCTTTACATATGTGAACAAATGAACGCTCCACCTCCAGTTTGGCCACTCTGACCTCATTGATCAGTCTGTCATCTACCCTCTCCCAAGGCAGGAGGTGGCAGGCAGCAATGACTCATAGGGGAAGACTTACAATGAACTCTTTGGATGGATCTCTCCGGCTCAGGTGCTTCTTTGGGATGGTATGTGTTACTCACAGAAATTACTGTTACAATTTTTGTTTTTTTGTTACCAATATGCACTTTGCCAAACACAGTTGTGACTGTCCTATGCTGAACTGAAACATGGGATGAGGAAAGGTATCTAATTCTTCTATTAATGCTCTGAAGGCACTAATGTGAATGCCTTTCAAGGACCAGAAAATTGCAGATTAGAACTTAGATTTGCAGATGTGCTGTGCAGTACAGCCTATATAGCAAAGCAATTGATTGTGGTCAAACTAAGTAGGCCAGATAGCCTGTTAAATCCATTTATCACTTTCCAAGTGAAAACAAAAAGATTTAGAGAAAGTGAGTGACAGATGCAATGTCAAGGTGGACTAGCAGGAAGAGGGTTTAGTCCTGGTGCCCACTGCAGAGCCAAGGCTCAATATACAGGCTTCTGCTCATTTCTTCATTCTCTCACATATATTTTGCCTGGGGCTCTGAAGTGGCTGGTCCTTTGGCCTAGGAAACTGGCCCCTCTTTGTTTTATGCCCACAGATACAATATTCATCCACAGTCCCAGGGGACATCTGTCCCAATATTTTAATACAGACAAGATCAGTTCTCCAAAGCCCCCTGAAATCTAGGTAACGAGATAGTTAGATGTCAGGACAGAGTTCAGAAGAGGGCTGGCTTTTTAAAGCTCACTTTTTGCCAGTCTGCTCAGTCCTGTATCAGTAATTTGGAATAGCCTGGTGTGAGATTGGCATATTCAGAGGCTGTGGACATACAGGAGGTGAATACTTGAAGAATACATGAGCATATCAGACGTTCGACTCAAGGCAATCTGAGAAGTGAGAGGCATCTGGATTCTACTAAAAGTTCAGACTCAAGTATCAAACAGACTTAAATGCTGGCTTCCCACTCCAGTTCAGAGCTTACCTATTCCAAACCTCAGCTCACCTATTCCAAACCTCAGCTCCTTTCCTATGTGACGGAAGTAGGCTTGACACGTATGCATATGGAAAGGATGAAAAAGGAAAACCAAAACAGTGTCCAGATCAGAAACAATCCAGTGTCACGGTGACTGAGGTTGCTCTTGTGATTAGTGTCAGCCTCAGGAGGATGAAGACAGTGAGCCTGGTTATATAAGCTCAGGTGGACACTGGGATCATCTGGCTGGCTCACTCTGCTGCAGAGCAGTGGAGGGTGGTTTTGAAGGCCTATCAAGCTTTTAATAGTAGGAAAAGATGTGGGCTGGTTTTGTTACTGTAAATTGTCCTGCCCCCTTCCCTTCCTGCAAGTTCTGTTTCCATAAATCCTAAGAGGACTCTCAGAGCTATGCTAGGACAGGGCTGCAGAGCATCTCTTCTAGCCACACAGTGACCTCTGCTGGCTGGGAACCTTGCCTTGGCTCTGGCTACTGCAACTGCATGCAGCTTTCTAGAGCTTTCTGAGCTACCTTGTGTCTCTGGAGATCTAGGAGAAGAGAACTAAGGGCCACAGGAAACCTGTCTGGGTGTCCCCACTCTGCTACTGACTTGGGTTCACCAGCACTTTCCCTTGTGTTGATGTTAAAGAGGACAGTAAAGTATCCCTAGAATTTCCTGATTTGCAATTGATCTGCTTTTTAGAAAGCACCCTTTTTCTGCTACATAAATTTTCTAGCGTCCAGAGATTGTGCCTATATTGTTCTTTTCAAAGCTGTTACCTGCTAAGGTGGGGGCTGGCAGATCTCCACCATCTAGGTTTTTATTCCCTAGGAGCTCAAAAAACCCAAAGCAGAGAAAACAGCAAAGTAAGGAAATAATGGTTTTCAGTTGCTGCATGACATTGAATGTTTAAAATTTTAAGACCTTTTATTTGATGCACAGTAATTGTGCTTATTATGGGGTACTGCATCATGTTTTATACATGTAGGCAGAGCCTAATAAATCAGGGTAATTAACATCCACTTCTAGCAGTTATCATTTCTTTGTAGGAAAAACATTAAGCATTTTTCTGTTTTGAGCTAGAGAATATTTAACCGAAGGGGAAACCTATGAATGCAATCTGTGTGGTAAATCTTTTTCTCAACATAGTCATATCCAAACATATTGGAGGAAAACATTATGACTCTAGGTGTGGTCACCCCTTTGCACATAAGGGTTGTCTTCAAAGGCATAGAAGAGTTCATTCTGGGAATCAATCTAATACAATCAATGTTATAAAGACTTGTATATTTTATAAAGGCTTTACAATCAAATATTTCAGTGTGTGTAGCTGAGCTAAGACTATCACCAGTGTAAGGTAGAAAAGACAGTAGGTTCTACTCCAGTAGAAGCTAATATATTTTTTAATTATATCTCCTGACATTCTTGATTTCCCTTGTCAGCTATTTTCCTGTCCACTCATCCTTTAGTTTCCTTCATTGGTACTACCCTGAAGCTCTGCTATGGTTATATATTTGGAAGATAAATTCCTTTCACATACATAAGAGCAATCCATATAAATAGAAGAGTATTGTAATAGAGCTATGAAGGCCATTTTCCCCAGACAGGAAATGGCCAGAGCAAAGTGGCAAAATGTCTGGTGTTTGTTGAACAAACACTTGGATGAGAAGACATGGCCATATTTTAAGGGGAAGAATGTGGCCTTTTCTTTTTTTTCAGGTTGCCTAGTTCCGCCTTGATGTGATAGGCTTTGTTTTATATTTTTTTCATGTTTAGTTGTTCTTAGAAATCTGTTTTTCTAAGAAAGGTAATGGATGCAGATGGGAGGGAAAAGTAGAAAGCTAGGAGAAGCAGAGGGAAGGGAAGTCTCACCAAGATATATCCTATGAGAAAATTTTCTATTTTCAATTAAAGGAAGTGAATAAAAAGGAAAAATAAAAAAATGCTGGAGAGAAACCAAATGTTAGCTATATGGTAAATCCTTTGAATGTCATATTTATCTTCAAAGGCATGATAGAATGCATATTGACATGTAACCCTATAAATGTAATCAACGTAGTAAAATCTTACACATCATTGCAGTCTTTTGAATGTCTTGTTTCAGAGTAAAGCCTGTGGTGTGTCAACTTTTAAAGGTTTTGTTTTACAGTACTCTGAGAACATGAAAGAAATGCTGAAGGGAATCTTTCATTAAAGGGTTTGGTAAGATCTTTAAGACAATAAACTGACATTGAATTACACAAGATTTATTCTTGAGAAAAAAATCTGACAGAGGATATATCTCATTTTGCACCTATGAACTCATATGGACAAGAGCTCTGAATTCAAATAGTAAGACAAACCTTTTAGATATCACACTTCTATCACACAAAATAACTCATACAAGTATAAAGATGTATGGATGTGTACTAGTGTCTTAGGGAAGGAGAATATTCTGATATTGAAAGTCAATCCCTATGCAATGAACACACTATTTATGCCACATGATAGCACTAAATGCTTGGGATCAGATAGAAGTAGGAAAGAAAACTGAATCATTCACAAAAATAGTTCAAAGCCCAAAGGAAACTTTTACAGACTTAGAGATTATATACAGCAGTAAATAGGATAGTACTGGATTTGGAAGCAAGGCAAATAATTGAATCCCTGGTGTTTGAGAACACTAATACACAATGTAAAAAATAACAAAAAAAAGGAGAGAGACAGACCACTGAAAGCAAGGTCAGCACCCTTAGAGGATTGGATTTGTGAAACAATTAATGCAGATTCTTATGAAGGCAGTAATTGGGTAGGAGAGGACATTTCTAGAGGCATAAGAAAGAGGCAGAATGTCAAGGTGTTCCCAGAAACAGTGTCTTTGTTAGGAATAATTCCAAGAGAATACTCCTCCCTCCTGGAGTATGCAGGTGGTGTGGAAAAGGTAGACATTGGATTAATGAATGTTAGTCAGCAAGGGACAGACAAAGTAACCTTCTGCCTTCAGGAAAGCCCCCATATCCAATCCAGTGCAATCTTATCCTGCTATCATGGAGGATACACCTTCCCAGAACAATTAAAGAAATTGAAACCTATCTTAAAAACACATACAACAGTAAATGATAGAAGATCTATAGAAGACAAACTCAGGAAAAATTAAATGAAAGAAAGCCAAAATTAAGAGTACAAATGATGTTATTGAAGGTTTATTGGAAACAGAGGTGGATGTTTCAATAATTTCAGAGTCATGGCATTCAAGTTGGCTCCTTCAAGAGGTAAATGTTCAGTTTTGGGGAATTGGGTCATTATCCTATGTAAAACAAAGTACAAAATTGGCTTAAGTGTATAGGACCAGAAGGACAGAGAGGAATATTAAAGCCGTATGTGGCTAACATTGCTATAAATTTATGGAATGAGATTTACTGCAACAATGGAACACACAGATTAACATTCTTCCAAACACAAATCATAAATTTCTGGGAAAAATATTAGAAGATATGAGAAACAGTCACAAACTATCAAGTGTGTACAGAAAGAAGGCACAACAGCTGTTGATCTTTCAAAGACATCGACAGCTCTACCTTTAAAATGGCTAACAGATAAGCCTATATGTATTAATCAATGGCCATTAATGAAAGAGAAATTGCAAGCCTTAGGTATAGGAGCTGTTAAATGTTCAGCATATAGGAGAATCAATGAGCCCTTGGAATTCTCCAGTATTTGTCATTAAAAAGAAATCTGGAAAGTGGAGAATGGTGACAGATTTAAGGGCAATAAACAAGGTGATCCAGCCAATGGGTTCTTTACAGTCTGGAATTCCCTTGCCTTCTCTTTTACCATAAGAATGGCCCATTATAGTTATATTTTAAAGACTTTTCATAATACCCTTAAAAGAACATAAAGAAAAAATTGCCTTTACAATGTCCATTTATAATTCTCAGCCTCTGACGAGGTATCAGTGGAGGGTCCTCTCAAGGAGTGCTGAATAGCCCTATGCTATCAAACATTTTATACAAAAGCCAATAGAAAAAATTCACAACAAATTCCTCAAATCCATAATATATTATATGGATACATCCTATTGGCAGATTCAAACACTGATACTCTAGAAGAAATGTTTGAGTAAGTGAAAAAAATTTTGCCTGCTTGGGATTACAAATAGCCCCTGAAAAAAATACAAAGGGGAGATTCCATTAGTTATTTAGGTTATAAAATAGCCCTTCAAAAAGTTAGATCCCCAAAGATACAAATCAGGAGAGCCAGATTAAAGATCTTAAGTGATTTTCAGAGATTACTAGGAGACATTGTCAATTTACAACTCACTATTGGAATAAAAAGTGAACTGGATAATTTGTTTAAAACCTTAAATGGTGACAAGGACTTAAATAGTCCAAGAGAATTGTCACCTGAAGCTGAGAGAGAATTGGCTTTGGTAGAAAAGAAATTACATGATGCACATGTGGATCATGTGGATCCAGACCTTAACTGCATCCTAGTTATCATGCCCTCTATGCATTAAAATTCCTGTAGGAGAATGCTAAGGGAAAATGTTATATTAGGATGAATACTTCTACCACATAAATAGAGTAAAAAAAATAAAGACATGTGGACAAGATTTCTGAATTGATCTTTAAAGGAAAATTAAGACTGTAAAATAACAGGAATGAACCCAGTGGAAATTGTTGTACTTTTAATGAAGAAATTGACCAAATTACAGGTAGAAAGTGAACCTTAGCAAAGAGACTGCAGTAATTTTTGGGGAGATATTAACAAATACCCTCAAAGCAAAAGAATTGTTTTAAAAAAATTGGATTCTTCCTCGTGTTGTATGAGATAAACCAATTACTACTGGTGCCCCTACATTTTATACCGATGCAAATAAGTCAGGAAAGGCAGGTTACAAATCAGACAATGTAAGTAAATTGGCTCAAAGCCAGATCTATATGCTATTGTGATGGTACTGATGGATTTTATGGAACCTTTGTTCCAGGCCTGAAAAGTTCGGGCCACAATCTTTTATAACAAATGGCTGCCCAACATGGGTGACATTCACCCACATAAAGCTTGATAAAAATTGAAAGGTTCTAAAACACAGAATCAGAGCCAAAAACAGCTTCTAAGTTTATGTCTCACATGAGCCACGGTACAGAGACGCCCTGGTGAGGCATGTGGGCTTGGGTTTGAATTAGAGTACAGTTTAAAAGCTGCAAGGAATTTGGTTCCTGAGCCTCAAAGTAAGAAACAAGCTGCCTATGGTGGATTTAAGGTTTCTGTTCTCAGACAAAAGGGAACAGAGTCAAAGATTGATTGTTAGCAGAGGCAGTGTTTTCTTGGATCAGCCCTGTTTGCTGGAGGCAAGCAGAGGTGCTGCTTTTTGAACTGAAATTTCCTGATTCAGCCTTAGAGGTAAAACATTTGTGAGTCTTTTAAGAGGCTTTGCTGCCAAATACTTAAGTCAATGAGCAGTAGAAAGCAGTGCTTTACTTGGTGATTATATGTACCCTAAAATTCCCCACAGAGGTAATTTAAAAGACATTGGCTGAGATTGCCCAGCCTAAGAGACTACTCCACTAAAGACATCCATAATCCTAAATTTTCTTTGGATCACCATGGGATTACCAATGGCCCCATTCAGCAGGATGTAGTCCAGAGGACTATGCCCACATTCCCCAAAAATGGATCATGGATGTTTGTGTTTGCTTACAGTGTTGGGTATAAGTTGTTATAGGCAATAGAAAAAAAGATTAGATTTGGGGTTCTACTTGTTTTAGAAAGAGTAAAAGGGGAAAAGTAATGAGATTGCATGTTATGTTTAAAATAATTGTCCCACCCATAGGTTTAATAAAAAGCTGATTGGCCAAAGGCGAACAGGAAGTGTGGGTGGGGCTACCAGGCTAAGAAAACCAAGTACAGGAAGAACAAAGACACACCAGGCAGAGCTGACAGATGCCAGAGAAACGCCACAAAGATGCAATGGTGACATGAGATGGCAGCAGATGTAGAGGAAAGATGCAAATTAATTGTGACATTCACTCTTGCCTGCTAGTTGTCACGAGCAGAATCCCGGGCATTTCCCCAGTGGTCAGCTGGAGACGAATCGGACAGAAAGCCCAGACACTCAATGGCGGTTCAATAACCTTTTACTGATGCTTATTCAGAATACACAATCCACATCAAACACATTAATCACACATTAATATGATCACACATTAATATACATTAATATAATCATACGACCTTTTTCTCTCCGTTATGTCCACACTTTCTGTCAATGCCCCCGGGGTGGGAGTAGTCAGGCCTCGGTCGCTGGTTCGGGCGGCAATTTGCTCGGACTTTGTTATCCCCGGGCCTAGGATATGGAATCCGGTCCTTCAGCGTCCCGGTAATCGACCAGGGTTGGAGGGAGCTTGACTGCAGAGCCTCCTCAGAGTTCCAGGTGTTAGTCTCTGAGGGCTGGCTGGAGTCCTTTTCACTTCAGCCACGAGGCTGGGGTCAAACTCAGCAGGCTTCAGGTCGGCTCTCCCTTAATATGCTAATTCGGTGGTCAGGCCGCATCACCATAGCAACCGGGTGAGGTAATCCTCCTCACTTATCTATCTGTCCGGCCTTTCACTCTGCCAGAGTGGCTTGGGTGGAGTGCTAGGAGGGTGACCTTCTGCTTATCTTTTGCTCCCCTCTGAACCTTTATCTCATTCCTCCACACATTATGACACTCAGGCTAGCCTGGACTTGCCCAAAAGGACTTCCATTTTATGCTCTTTACACTGGTGAAGATCATAGAATTGTAGTTTGTGCTTTGTATCTTTGAACTTTTAGAGTAGGTGTGGGATGTTTAGGCCCTAGAGACTTTTAAGGGCCTGGTGGAGGGGAGGCATGCAACCTGGCCTCAGCCAGTTCAAACTGGGTATAACAAGTGTTTTAAAGCATTTGCCCATAGCACTTTCTCATAGCCATAAGGCCGCTTTGAGTAGGTACTTCCTCATAAGGCAGCCCGGGCTCTATCTGGCAGCCTTGGCAACAGAGGATATGAGTCCAGATATGAGAACCTCGACCAGCAAGAGATGACTATACCACAGCAGCAGATGCCAGCAAAGCACAACGCTTTCCCCTGTCTGGGTGGAGGGTTTAAGGGCTTGACTCTTAGTTAGCTGAGCTTGTTTTAACTTGCTCCCAGAATCTGAATTGTATTCCACGCCTACTTGCCTTTTCCCAATGGGAACTGGTAGACACCAAAAACATCTGGCACCAACAATGGCCCCTGACATGGCTATAGGTTTAGGGTCTCTTTTATAGCTGCAGTTATTTGGGGGGGGGCTTTATTTTTGCCTGTTTTTTTTTTGTTGTTGTTATTGTTGTCCTGTATGAGCTTTTCCCAGTCCCGCTAGCCTTCTTTCTTTGCTTAGCATGAAGTCACGCCCCCTCAGTGCATCATAGGCCCCTTTGTGTTGTGTGGTTTGTCTTGTCATTAAGTGATGGCACCTACCCTCCCCTTCCTCTTTTAAGGCACATATAATCTTGTTTCGCTTTCATCCGGTGTTTCCACATAAGACCTGACCCCCTCAGAAAATGGAACCAGAGTCTGACTCCTGACAGTTGACCCCTGACTGAGACAGAAGTCCCCTCACTAACCACAAAAGACATCTGAGTCCAAGGCACTTGCTTTTTGGTCTCTGCTTTTCACACTTGGCAATCTCGCTTTTCAATCATGGGCAAGTTTTCTCATTGTAAGGAGGAACATATAGGAGCCCTCATAGCCCTTCTGATCAGCCCTGGGTTATGTAAAAATGGCTGAGTTAAAGGAATTCTAGGGTGAGGTGGTAGTATAGGTCCCATGGATTTCCGCAGGGAACATGTGGGAACCAGATCTGTGGATGAGTGTTCCAAGCCAGGAAGAGAGATGTGATCTAAGAGGTGACTCCAACTATCCTTTTCCTCCATCTTCACCATTATTTCCAGCTTGAAATCTTTTGAGGAGGGCACTGATGCTAATAAATATTGCCAGAAACAATGCAATGCTAACCTTTCAATACATCAGCCTAGGAGGGTGATGTATTTAATACTAGCCCCTTTCATAACTGCTTGCCCCATGACTGCAAATGTTTTATGGGCTCTTGAAACACTTTCCCTATTTTTGCCTGTGGCTGTTGATTCTTCTGCATTTCTGAGTTTATTTTACCTCTAATATGAACTTGGGACTGCCCTTCATGGACCTGGTAACTAACACAAAGGATAAATAACACATGGTCCTATGAAAACAGTACTTTACATTAAAGGCCTCTAATAATCCCTGTGTAAAGTTATATAAAACCATCACAAGAGATTTTTATGGTACCATACTTCAGTGGGAACTATGTTAGGCCTGGAGGCACTCTCCTCCCTTTCCTACATTAAAAACTCATCGGAACTCTGCAAGATGGTTTCTCCTACAATTAGTGTGCAAATCTATCTAGTTCTACTTTGTTGAGTCTTCCCATTCTTTGGGAATATTATCAGCAAGCTCTGTCTTCTAGATCATTTCAGGATTTTTCCAGTAAAACCTGATAAAAGTTATGAATTCTGGAGTAGAAATTATAATTATGCTCTTGTCTTATGGAGGTATACTTAATAAATGCCTCAAGAATTGCCCCATATTATGATAGAGAACCCCTAAAAAACTAGATGTGTTCCCATTGTGGATAATTGGGACTTATAAGGACCATCCAATTGTCTTGATACATGCCCTCTGTTTTTCAAGGGTGGCAGTTTCTATATCGGAGCCTACTCCCATGCAAAACAAGCTAGAAGTTGGGAGAAGGTAAAAGTACAACCAATTCACAAGATTAGTTGGAAAGCCATTCTAGTCTGAATCCGGCCACCATTTCTTTTTGGTAACTAATACCTTTACTGTAAAAAGTGATCGCTCCGCTTTCTCACAGTTGCTAGCAGGGATATTTTAAACAAATTTGAGAAAAAAAAAGCAACTACCACCATTGGGTCCCTGTTAATGCCACTCATTATTACCATCATGACTCAAATCCAATTGATGACAATAGAGAAAGACTTTGGAATTATAGCTGTCATTATTATGGCAATACTTCTAGCAGTGCCAGGGGTGTGGGGGGTTGGGGGGAAAGGGGGGGAGGCGGTGGGCAGTGGCCGGAATGGTCTAGTGACTCTAACCTCAATGGAGGTCATAATCAAGTGGTGGCTCAGTCTGCTAAGGCATTACATGCCCAGGAAGTCATTAATCAACATTTCCATCAGGGCATACATATACTACAATGAATTGATTTAATGGCTGAAGACTTGGCATTGGTGAGGGATGTGGCATTATTAACCTGTGATCCTAGACATCAAGTGACTTGCCTCACCCCTATAAGGTTTCCAATATTTCATTGGAATGAAACTGATTGGCACAATACATAAAAGTCAGATAAGTTCCTTGATTATTCCATCTTGCTTCAGAAACAAATCCATTAAATATAACCAGTGTGCCAGCCATATTTTTGGAAACCAATTTCCTGACTAATGTATGGAACAATCTTAAGAAGCTGTTTGACCTTTTGGATGATTGACGGGGTGGAACTTTTGATTCTTTTCTTGTTTAAGTGTCTCCAACACATACACCAGCGAAGAACAGCCTCTAAGATCCAGATTTTTATGGCTCTTAGTCACTCAAAGCAAAGCCCTCCTAGAGAGGTAATTCACACATGGCTCACTGAAATTCAAAAAGCTACTGCCTAAGTCCACCACCCAGACTTCTCTCCAGATATGCTGTACTGGCTAGTTAGCCAGAGATTGATAAGAGCTTATTTGGAATACCAGCCTAAGATAGGCGTAGTTCAAATGCTTAGCCCTTCTGAGGTAGGGTCAATAAGGTCAGAGAAAGGCACCCTGGCTCCCACTGAGCATGTCCCATAAATTCAAAAAAAAGGATAGATGGCTGACATATATGGGGCATGGAGGCCAGCCTGGCCTTAGCCAGTTCAAACTGGTTATAACCAGTGTTTGAAAGCATTTGCTCAAATTATCAATCACCATAGATGGAGTAAACAAGGTATTTCAGGACAAAGTCAGACTGAAAGAATATCTATCTACCAACCCAGCACTACAGAGAGTATTAGAGGGAAAACTCCAACCTAAGGACCCCAGATACACCCACAAAATCACAATCAATAATTCCACAGAAGAATACCCTAGAGAAAGGAAGTACAATCAAGTTGCCACCAAAAATGGCAGGAAATATGAATCAATGGTCACTAATTTCCCTTAATATCAATGGTCTCAACTCTCCTATAAAACGTCACACACTAACAAGATGGATACAACAGAAGCCATCCTTCTGTTGCCTACAAGAAACACACCTCAACTGCAAAGACAGACACAGGCTTAGAATAAAGGGCTGGGAAAAGATTTTCCAGTCAAATGGTCCTAAGAAACAAGCAGGGGTTGCAATCCTAATATCTAACAAAGTAGACTTTAACCTAAAAGCAATTAAAAGGGACCAAGATGGTCACTACTTATTCATCACAGGAAAAATTGGTCAAGAGGAGATTTCAATCTTGAATATTTATGCCCCTAATATAAGGGCACCTACTTATGTAAAAGAAACACTGCTAAAGCTCGAATCCCCCATCAATTCTTATACCCTAATAGTGGGAGACTTCAATACCCACTTACAACACTGGATAGATCAACCAGACAGAGCCTCAACAGAGAAATAAGGAGTCTAAAAGAGGTTATGATGCAAATGGATGTCATAGATATCTACAGAACCTTCCACCCAAAGGCAAAGGAATATACATATTTCTCAGCTCCTCATGGAACTTTCTCCAAAATTGACCACATAATTGGTCATAAAGCAAATATCAACAGATACAAAAAAATGGAAATAATCCCTGCTAACATATCAGACCAAAATGGCCTAAAGTTAGAGTTCAGCAGCATCAAAACCTAAAGAAAGCCTACCAACTCATGGAAACTAAACATCACTCAGCTGAACCATCTCTGGGTCAAGGAAGAAATTATGAAAGAAATCAAAGTCTTCCTAGAATTTAATGAAAAAAAACCACAACGTGTCCAAAATTGTGGGACACAAGGAAAGCAGTCTTAAGAGGAAAATTCATAGCGCTAGATGCCTATAAGAAAAACCTAGAGAAATCCCACACTAGAGACTTAACAGCACAGCTGAAAGCCTTAGAACAGTTAGAAGTGAACTCACCTAGAAGGAGTAGACGGCAGGAAATAATCAAACTTAGAGCTGAAATCAATACAATTGAAACAAAAAGAACAATAAAAGAATCAATGAATCTAAGAGATGGTTCTTTGAGGAAGTTAACAAGATAGATAAGCCTTTAGCCAAACTAATCAAAAAACAGAGAGAGAGTGTCCAAATCAACAAAATCAGAAATGAAAAGGGGGGCATAACAACAGACTCACAGGAAAAACAGAGGATTATCAGATCATACTTTGAAAATCTGTATTCCACAAAAATGAAAAACCTGGAAGAAATGGACAGTTTTCTGACCAGGTACCACCTACCAAAATTAAATGAAGATCAGATTAATTACCCAAACAGGCCTATAATTCTTAAGGAAATTGAAGCTGTCATTAAAAGCCTCCCCAAAAATAAAAGCCCTGGTACAGACAGTTTCAGAGCGGAATTCTACCAGACATTCAAAGAAGAATTACTACCTTTACTCCTCAAATTATTTCATACAGTAGAAACTGAAGGAATATTGCCAAATTTCTTTAAGAGGCCACAATTACCCTAATACCTAAGCCACTCAAGGACACAACAAAGAAGGAGAATTACAGACCAAATTCCCTCATGAATATTGATGCGAAAATTCTCAACAATTTTGACAAACCGTATATAGCAATGTATAAAAGACATCATCCACCACGACCAAGTAGGCTTCATCCCAGAAATGCAGGGCTGGTTAACACATGAAAAACTGTAAATGTTATCCATCATATAAACAAACTAAAGGAACAAAACCACATGATCATATCCTTAGATGCTGAAAAAGCCTTTGATAAAATCCAACACTCCTTTATGATTAAAGCCCTGGAGAGATCCGGAATACAGGGAGAATACCTAAATATAATAAAGGCGATTTACAAGAAGCCGACAGCCAGTATCAAACTTAATGGAGAAAAACTCAAAGCAATCCCACTAAAATCAGGAACTAGACAACGATGTCCTCTCTCCCCTTATCTACTCAATATAGTTCTTGAAGTTTTAGCTAAAGCAATAAGGAAACAAAAAGAGATTAAGGGGATACAAATTGGAAAGGAAGAAGTGAAATTGTCTCTATTTGCAAATGATGTGATTGTATACCTAAGTGACCCACAAAATTCTTCCAAGGAACTGCTACAGCTGATAAACACCTTCAGCAATGTAGCAGGATACAAGATTAATTCAAAGAAATCAGTAGCCCTTCTATACACTAAAGATAGAAGAGATGAAAAAGAAAAAGAAATATAAAAGAAACATTACCATTTATAATATCTGCAAATAGTATTAAATACCTTGGTGTAACTATAACTATAGAAGTTACAGACCTATTTGACAAAAATATTAAATCACTGAAGAAAGAAATTGAAGAGGATATCAGAAAATGGAAAGCTCTCCCATGTCCTGGATAGGTAGGATCAACATAGTAAAAATGGCAATTCTACCAAAGGCAATCTACAGATTCAATGCACTGCCATCAAAATCCCCACACAATATTTCTTGGACCTTCAAAGAACAATATTCAATTTCATTTGGAATAACAGGAAAGCCAGGATTGCCAAAACAATTTTACTCAACAAAAGAACCTCAGGAGGTATCAGCATCCCTGACTTCAAGTTATACTATAGAGCTGCAGTAATAAAAAGCAGCCTGGTACTGGCATAAAAACAGATTTGTGGATCAATGGAATAGAATTGAGGTTCCAGACATTAACCCAAAAACCTATGAACACCTGATTTTTGACAAAGAGGCCCAAAACATTCAATGGAAAAAAGATAGTATATTTAACAAATGATACTGGCATAGCTGGATGGAAGTGTGTAGAAAAATACAAATAGATCCAAGCCTGTAACCCTGCACAAAACTCAAATCCCAGTGGATCAAAGACCTCAACATAACCCAGGCACTTTGAACTTGATAAAAAGGAAAGTGGGAAATATACTTCTACGAATTGGCACAGGTGACCACTTCCTAAATATAACACCAGTGGCACAGACACTAAGACCAACAATCAATAAGTGGGATCTCCTGAAGCTAAGAAGCTTCTGTAAAGCCAAGGACACTGTCAATAGGACAAAAAGACAGCCTACAGAATGGGAAAAGATTTTCATCAACACTACAAGTGATAGAGGACTGATCTCTAAGATATATAAAGAGCTCAAGAATCTAGAGCCCAAAACCTAGAATAACCCAATCAAAAAATGGGGTACAGATCTAAAAAGAGAATTCTCAGCAGAGGAATTACGAGTGGATGAAAGGCACCTGAAAAAGTGCTCATCATCTTTAGCCACCAGAGAAATGCAAATCAAAACAACTTTGAGATACCACCTAACACCTGTTAGATTGGCTAAGATAAAAGGCACAGATGACAGCCTATGTTGGAGAGCATGTGGATCAAGGGGAACACTACTCCATTGTTGGTGGCAGTGTAAGTTTGTTCAGCCACTTTGGAATGCAATATGGCGGTTTCTCAGAAAATTGAGAATCAATCTCCCCAAGGACCCAGCAATACCACTTCTGGGTGTATACTCTAAAGATGCACAGTCACACTCCAAAGGTATTAGCTCAACTATGTTCATAGCAGCATTATTTGTAATAGCAAGAACCTGGAAACAACCTTGGTGTCACTCAACTGAAGAATGGATTAACATACTGTGGTACATCTACACAATGGAATACTACTCAGCAGTAAGAAAAAATGATATCCTAAAATTTGTAGGCAAATGGATGGATTTGGAGATTATCCTCCTGAGCGAGGTACCACAAACTCAGAAAGATAAGCAGGGGATGTACTCACTCATTAGTGGTTTCTAAACAAACTAACAAGAAAAAAATCCAAGGATGCCCAAGCTGCAAACCACAACCACTAAACAGCTTGGGATCAGAAACACCCTGGACTGACCCTTCGGCTCCCACTCCACCTATAGGAACACCTGACTCACTCTTGAGGGAGGAGGGACAAAACTGGATTTGCCAGGATTGGAGACTGAACTAAGCATTTTTGGATCCGTGGTACCATGGGACTATCTGCAACCTGCCCAGGGAGGGGATGGGGAGTTGTGGAGAAGAAAGTATGACCTGCTGTGCCCGGAGGGGGAAGGGACCTTAAATGGGATATAGAGGGATAGAAAAAAATCCAGAGGGAAAGCTGAACACAAAGTAAATTTATGTGTAGCAAATTATTTGCATTATCACCCTTGATAAGTCATGGCTATGATTTTTATTTTCTTTATACTTATTGTTAACTTATCAGCCTTTTAAATTTAATTTACTGTTTTTCTTGATAAATACAAAATAAAAAAAAGTTTCACTGTCATATGGCATAAAATGATAGAAAACAGAATGAGAATCATAATTACAGTAATGTGATAAAATACTGAATTTAATGTAGCCTTCTGCCAGGTAGTAGTTGTACAGGCCTTTCATCGTTGCACTAAGGCAGAGGCAGGTAGATCTTTGTGTCTGCAAGGCCAGCCTGGCCATAGAGTGAGTTTCAAGTTATCCAAGCAACAAAAAACCCATTGTGTCAGGGGATAAACAAATGATCATATCTTTTTCTAGACACTCAATCTCAAAAAATTAAAATAAATAAAAATTAAAAAAATTTAATTTCCTGAAAGAAATATTGGTGGTATTTTAATATCAATTTTTTTATTATTAACTTACTGACTTTAACTGATTGAAATGACTTTTTATTTGTTTATGTGTGTACTATGGTAATCACGATGAGGTCTGAGGAAACTGACTGGAGTCAATACTCATTCCAACATGTGCATTCTGGAAATCAATCTCAAGGTATTAGGCATGGTGGAAAAAAATCTTCAGTCACTGACCACCCATGAAAAACTTGAATTACAGAAATTTTCATCTATCTTTCATCATTTAGTGTTGATTTCTGATATTTTTTAGTCTTATGATGATGTTCAGTATGAAAAATGGATAAATTCTTAATAAATACAAAATAAAGAAAAAAAAAAAGAAAAAAAAAAAAAAAAAAAAAAAAAGAAAAAAAAAAAAAAAGAAAGAAAATGGATAAATTCTACCCTGTACTGTGTGTTCCTGACACGCCACAAGGCAGACTCAAAATGGCACCAGAAAAGCACATCCCCAGGCATGGCTATGTCCTGACACTCCCCCACCCACACATGGCACAGGCAGAGTGCTGCAAACAAGGAGTATGCCCACAGACATGGCTGTGTAGAACTGTGCCCACCCATTCTCTTAAAAAGAAACAGCACTTGACTGCAGATCCCCTGTCTTCCTCCCCCTTCCTTCTTTCCCTACTTCCCTTTCTCTCTCTCTCTCCTTTTCTCTCTGTCTCACCCTCCTTTCTACGGTATCTGACTCCAGAAAATAAACTCTCCTCTGGAAACTGGCAGTGAAAGTGTATGTCTCTTTCAAATACAAAAAGAATAACATACCACTTGTTGAAATATTACCTTTCTGTTTCATTGGTCACGAATACTTTCTTTTCTACTTAAAAAAATTGCTGGTACTTGGACAATTGAATGTTAATATATAAAAAATCACATTGTGTTCCTACCTCAAGCTATATATATATATATATATATATATATATATATATATATTATGTTATACATAATATACATTATATATATAATTTATCCCAGACCTGGTAAGTGACTTAAATATTAAAAACATGAACTTTGAAAGCCATAGAAAAAAATATAGAGTCTGGTTGTTGTACCTTGTGTATGGCATTGGAATTTTCAGCTGGGCCAAGGATAGACTGTGTGACAAAAATAATATCAAATAACTGAAATCATTGAAAAAATTTACTGTTTATACATGAAAGGCAATCATCAGGAAAGCAGTTAGAAAAGTCTATTGAATACATATATCATAAGCAAATACAGACACAGTCAGATGTTTGGTGGTTGCAAAGGACAACAGGAAAAATGGAGAACTCACTGGTTGACTGTTATGCAATATGTATGAAAAGGGATTAAGCATAGCGTGGCATGTCCCTGATAGGCATGATTTTCTACTTACCCACATATTATTAATTTTTGTTATAGGCATAATTAAAAGAAAATATCCTTGAAAGGTAATAATACGTATTACAAACCATTAATAAAACTTCTGTTACTCATCTGAAAACTGTCTTCAATTTTAATTAACTGGTATGTGTGTGAGTGTGAGTGAAGATACATGCACTTTATGTGACTAGGAGCCCATTAAAGAAAAAACTGGTCATCAGTTTTTCTGAAAGTGGGTAGCAGGAGTTTGTTGGCAGTCATGTGGGTGCTGGAAAGTATACCTGTGTCCTATGCAAAATGAGCAAGCTGGCCTAAAATCTGAGCCTTCTCTGCAGTGCCATTAGGTCACTGTTACACAGTGAAATAACTTGTAACTTTCTTGAAGTGCCTTATCCTGGAGTATGTCATAGAAAGATATGAGGCAGGGCCTTATTGACCATGGGGTCTGCTTGAGGGATTATCCAAGGATCAGAAATTTAACAGATAAAGCACCTTCTCTAAAGGGTCCTATTGAAGTTCAAAGTTCACACACAGTTGGTGAGATTATTTATGTTGAAATGACCTTTAAAGAGTTCACAGAATTGAGCTATTACTCTTGGCTGTGGAAAACACAATAGTCTACAGAAGAATGGTTTCCGTAAAAAGCACATGTGGTTGTCCAAGGTCACTGTCATGACAGATTCATAAGACAAAAGCACACAATGAAGTTCAACAGGTACACAATCACACTTTTTGTACCTCTCCCTAAGCCTAATGCAGTGGTGGGCACAAACTGGTGTGTAGAGAACAGCAAAGCAAATGGAATTAAAATGTGCATTAAGGACATTCACTAGGAAACCTGCAGTAGCGGTCATCATACACAGAAGCATTTACTATCATTCAAACTGGTTAGGGCAAGTGATAGCAAGAGCTGGGGAGCCAGAAAAGCAGAACATATATGGCAGGTGTACAGTTGGCTTGTCTGTGCACTGAGTGAGGTGTTTAGTGTGGTTCCTTTAGACCTCTTTGAAAGATATCATGTGAGATTTTTGTGTGTCCTAAACACAACAAAAAACACAGTCTGTGGTTCTGTGACCCAACAAGTGGCACGGATGAATATTGGGATTGGAGGAGATGGAAGTGGGCATCATATGTCAGCCTGCCAGGAGGATAGCATCCTCATCCACCAGTGCCCACCTTCACAAGCTGTAGAAGTAACTGTTCCTCACACACTAAATATGCCTTTATGGTGATGAAAATCTGCCACAGAACATGAGCGTGTTGGTTTGATTGTGCCTAATGAAAAAGGAAGGGGTGGTCTGCACAGAACACTGGGATATTTTCTATTAAGCATAGTGGTACACCATCAACAGCAGATGCTGCTGCAGCCTCAGTGCCTTCTAATACTGGGAGTACTGGCTCTACTTCACTGCTGCAGAAAAATGCCAATTCACCAGCAGATGCTGCTGCAGCCTCAGTGCCTTCTTCGCTGATCTCCACAACAGACTTGTGAACAAAGCTGGACAGATACAGGTCTCTATTTGGAGACATTCCTGATAAATCAGCCTTGTCTTCTTGGAAGACATTTGTCATTCCCAGGAGCTGAAGCACAGACTTCATGTCATAATTCTCTTGCAGGGTAAATTTTGGAAGATAAACCTGAGCAGTGGTGCTTTTCATAAAGCCTGGTTTGGTCCAGGATGTTAATTTCTCAAAAGTGAGATTGTTTTCCACCTGAGGAAGCAGAATGAGACACTTTGAGATTCACAGTTGAGGTCCTACATAGAGGCTTATAGGCACTTCCTGATGATCCTCCATCATCCTACTGGGTGGGGGCACTGCCTATTCACAGAGCAAGGTATTAGGGGCCCCTCTCTTTTTCTACCATGTAGGTGGCTTCCCTAATGGGCATGGAGGCCAAGCAACCCAGGGTTTTGAAAACTTGGCTGTTTCCAAAGACTTGGCCCCCTCCTAAATTCCTTCAGGGTCATATTTTATTATACATATGTACATGTTCAGGAGATTATGGTTTAGAATGTGTATACTTTTCTTGATCTAGACTTACTTTTGAAGATAGTACATAATTGCTTCTAAATTTTTTATTCAAAAACACACCAGAAGGGTTTTTATCTAGGATTGTTCTGTCTGTTTTATGTGCTATTGTGTCTTGAAAATAAATATACCAATGTCTCACTTCTGGACTCTTGTTCGGGATGCAGCTAGGATCTCAGACATGAGAGGTTTTGTCTTAATACAGGAAGTAGTTACACTAGGTGTTTCCATAATGATCAACTTTGGACCTATGTCCCTTTTCCTTTCTCTGCTTCCCATTTCCTAAGAGGTCAGTGTTCTCGCATGTATCTTTTACAAGACATGGAAGACAAGGGTAGGCAGGTAACATGAAATAAATCCTTTGAATCTGTGAGCCAACATAAATCCATTGACCCCCAGTTACTGATAGCAGGCAGATTCAATGCACTGCCCATCAAAATCCCAACACAATATTTTTTGGACCTTGAAAGAACAATACTCAATTTCATTCAGAATAACAGGAAAGCCAGGATTGCCAAAACAATTTTACTCAACAAAAGAACCTCCGGAGGTATCAACATCCCTGACTTTAAGTTATACTATAGAGCTATAGTAATAAAAACAGCCTGGTACTGGCATAAAAACAGACTTGTGGACCAATGGAATAGAATTGAGGATCCAGACATTAACCCAAAAGCCTATGAACACCTGATCTTTGACCAAGAGGCCCAAAACATGCAATGGAAAAAAGATAGTATATTTAACAAATGGTGTTGGCATAGCTGGATGGAAGTGTGTAGAAAACTGCAAATAGATCTGAGCCTGTCACCCTGCACAAAACCCAAATCCAAGTGGATCAAAGATGTCAACTTAAACCCAGCCACTTTGAACTTGATAGAAAAAGTGGGAAATACACTTCTACAAATTGGCACAGGCGACCACTTCCTAAATATAACACCAGTGGCACAGGCACTAAGACCAACAATCAATAAGTGGGATCTCCTGAAGCTGGGAAGCTTCTGCAAAGCCAAGGGCACTGTCAATAGAACAAAACGCCAGCCTACAGAATGGGAAAAGATTTTCACCAACCCTACAAGTGATAGAAGACTGATCTCTAAGATATATAAAGAGCTCAAGAATCTAGAGCCCAAAACCTTGAATAACCCAATCAAAAAGTAGGGTACAGATCTAAAAAGGGAATTCTCAGCAGAGGAACTACGAATGGCTGAAAGGCACCTGAAAAAGTGTTCATCATCTTTAGCCATCAGAGAAATGCAAATCAAAACAACTTTGAGATACCACCTGACACCTGTTAGATTGGCTAAGATAAAAGGCACAGATGACAGCCTATGTTGGAGAGGATGTGGAGCAAGGGGAACACTTCTCCCATTGTTGGTGAGAGTGTAAGCTTGTTCAACCACTTTGGAATGCAATATGGCGGTTTCTCAGAAAATTGAGAATCAATCTCCCCAAGGACCCAGCAATACCACTTCTGGGTGTATACCCTAAAGAGGCACATTCACACTACAAAGGTATTAGCTCAACTATGTTCATAGCTGCATTACTTGTAATAGCAAGAACCTGGAAACAACCTAGATGTCCCTCAACTGAAGAATGGATTAACAAACTGGTACATCTACACAATGGAATACTACTCAGCAATAAGAAAAAATGATATCCTAAAATTCACAGTCAAATGGATGGATTTGGAGAATATCCTCCTGAGCGAGGTATCAATCTCAGAAAGATAAGCAGGGTATGTACTCACTCATTAGTGGTCTCTAAACAAGAAAAAAAGCCAAGCATGTCCAAGCTGCAAACCACAACCACTGAACAGCTTGGGAATCTGAAACACCTTGGACTGACCCTTCGAATCCCTCTCAACTATAGGAACACCTGACTCACTCTTGAGGGAGGGGGGACAAAACTGGATTTGCCAGGAGTGAAGACTGATCCAAGCATTATTGGGTCAGTGGGACCATAGGACTGTCTGCTCCCTACCCAGGGAGGGGATGAGGAGTTGCGGAGAAGAAAATATGACCTGATGTGGTGGGAGGGGGAAGGAACCTTGAATAAGGATATACAGGGATGGGAAAAAAAATTCAGAGGGAAAGCTGAACACAAAGTAAATATATGTGTAGCAATCTTAAAAAAAAATCATTTTCTATTACTATACTGCTATTTTTCCTTTGTATGTGTTAGTAGTTGTTTGATGTATTTAGGTGTCAGAGTTATGATCACATATTTCTGTAAGTACTATATGCTATAATAAATTTTTGACAAATTAAAAAATAAAGCATTTGCTCATAGTCCTTCCTCATCATAGCCATGAGGGTCCTTCGAGTCCTTTGAGTAGATACTTCCTCATAAGCCAGCCTGGGCTCTGCCCGGGGACCTTAGCAACAGAAAGTTCTGATATGAGATGACCTAGACCAGCAAGCGATTGGAGGACCTGATGGACGGGGCCCACTTTCACGGATTCATCTTCACCTTGGATCTTGAGGGCAGGGCCCAAGTCTGTGAGTGAACTCTGCAGCCAATGGATTCAAAAGTTGAATTTGCAGAGGACTCAACCAATCACTGTTGTACCTTACACCCTTTGCCCAATCCTGGAATGCTTATGTATGTTTTTCTTTAAAGACCACTGCCCATTGGGGCAGCAGGGGTCCTTAGCCTTGTTCTGGCATCAGCCAAAGGCTATCTACCTGGGTTCCTTTTAACCTGTGTATAACAATACAATCCTCATATATGTTAGACATGTCTAGCCTCAAATTCTTACACACGGGCATCACAACTACATCACAGCAGCAGATGCCAGCAAAGCAAGCCCTCCCCCTGGCTGGGTGGAGGATGTATAAGGCTCACCTCTTCCTCAGTAAACTGAGCTTGCTTGTTTAAACTTGCTCCCAAAGACAGCCATTGTTCTCAGCACCTTCTCGCCCCCTCCCCCGCAAAGGCAGGAAATAAAGGTGTAGGTATTTAAGTTCTCTTTATATGTGGCACATCTATTTACTGAAGTTTATTTGGTGCTTCTCATATTCCTTTTTGGCCTACGTTCATCTTCTATTGTGTTCTTTTGGTGATATTTTTCTGCTAAGGATGTGTAGAATGAGATTCCCATCAGCTAAGGGGTACATTGTTTAAATACTGGGCAGTGTGTGGTTATACTTCAAGTGTTCTGGGTTTGTTACTGGTTTTCTTATTTTTACAAATTTCCTTCATGTTTGCTATCTACTCCACCTTGGAAGTCATTTACTCAGAGCTATATTTGAATTTATGATTCTCATGTATAAGCCTCTTGAGTCCATGTTCAGGGCTTGATGATGTGCCTCCAATGTGTGCTATTTTGTCAAGATGTTTTAAAAATTGTAATGTTAAAAATGCTTGATATTAGAGGATATCACAGACCCCAAATGCCTCATGTGTGAATCCAAGGCAGCATTTATCTTGTAGAAGTGTAGTAAATTAGCATAATCAGCAATCAACTAAATCTCATACATATCCATAGCATATCAAACTATCTCATGTTATTGATCTTGTTTCATGTTCTAATTTGGCACTTCATGGTATTGCCTCCTAAGGAGTGTATCTAGAGATGCTAGATAATGTAAAAGGAATGAGATTTATTTACTGAAACACATTTCTGTTGTATGTGTAATGTGCTTATGATGTTTAGGCCATACCAGATAACATTTGGACAAGAAAAGTCAGGTAATTCTTTTGGCCCTCTTGATATGGTAATTAAAGTCAGGTTGCCAGCCTTGCACACCACAGCCATTATTTTCCTTAAGGCATCTCACTGGAGCTCAAATAAGATTTATACTAATTTTATCAGTAAAAAACTGTCTTTTAAATTGTAAATATATTATTATTTAAGGACAGGAATACAAAATAATTTGAATGAATCCTATTTGATAATATGGTATTTAGACTGCCATGAACAAAGAGGAATCTAGAAAGATGTGTTTGCAATGGTCTACTCTTGCAAAGTGCCAGGGTTCAGTTCCCAGCACCTCAATGAGTACCTTACAACTGCCTGTCACTCCAGCTCTACAAGATCTAACACTCCTGGTCTTCTTGAGAAGAAAAGCTCATTAATATAGAGCCCCAACGTATACATAATAATTTTAATGTAAAGATGTAGTACTGGCTCTTGCCTAGTAGATCCTCTTTCCCCTTCTACCCTGGATCTAAGTATAGAAAACTCTGACTAGTGAATTGCAATTAATAAATAAAGGGAAGGCTCCAAAATCCTGTCCTTCACACGGCCCGTTTTAGGTGTAGGGCAAGAGAATTTTAATTCTTTTTGTAAGGGGAATCAAATCTCAGTGCCTTCTGAGAAGGAACTGAGATGCCTGAGTTCTGAGTTTACCTCAGGGTTTATGACCTGAGCCATGCCAATTTTGTGGGCTGGGTAATTGTTGAGACTGCTCTATGTATTGCATGGTGTTAAGCAGTATCCCTGGCCCTTAATCTGTTTTCCATGGGCTTGAACTTTCAAAGGCTGGGTGATCACTCTGAGCTATACATTCATAGTTTTTAAACTAATGAGTCTCAGACATTTCTAAATACCCCTGGAGAATAAGGCAAAAATCACTCTGCACCTCCATTAAGAAGCCACCCAATGACTTTAGCTCAGTGAATGTGAGATGGTAGGATATCCTGGAATACTGAAGATCCTTGTATAGGCATAGAAATGTCTGCTAGGCTTTGGATATAAAGTGGTCTCAAAGGTCATCTCACTAATATGTAGCTTAAAAGGAGCAGGAATGGTGCTGTCTGTAACTCTACCTAAGCTCCCATTGGAAAGTAATGTTCAGTCATTGGTCTGCCCAGAAGACAGTAACAGTGATGCCTCAGTTATTCCTGCAGGCACTGCTTAGAGAGATGCCATCTATGATGTCAATGTCTTCTCCTAGAATGAGAGAGCATCCCGCAAAAGCAAATAGCTGAATATGTCTCGTTTCCCATGTGAAGCTCTGTTTGAAGTTTAGATTCAAATAAGCTTTGGAGCTAGAAGTGAACAGTAAAGTCATCTGACCCATTGTATTAGGTTACAGAGAAAATAAATGTGCTAATTTATAAAAATTCTTAGAGATACTGCCTTCTTCAGCAATTGCTTAGTCTCCACACCCTGGGAGAGAAATTGTAATCCTATGCAAAATATCTGATATTGAGTGAACAGTAGACAGTCTAGCCTACTCTTCAATACAATGGTGACACCCTACCAATAGCAGGGCAAGGCTCTGAAAACCATCAATTGGTCAGCCAATACTTATCAATTTTGTGGCTGTGGAGTTGTCTCTTATCACTGAGTTATCAAACTATCAAACATTCTATATTTTTTTTTCATGGGGTAATTTGTCACAGTACATTGCTGGCTCTAGTTTCCAAAATGCAATACTGATGTCTAGGCTGCTGGTCTGGGGATCTCAACACTGTCTAATGAATGGCTTAGCATCCATGTCTAAAGATGTTGAAAAATCTTTAAGTTTACAGACCCTAAATGTTGGTTGCTCATGGCTCACTTGATCAGTGCCCCATCTCCTATTCTTAGCCTGTGCATTAATGCGCATTATTCATGGTTATCAAGTTGGATAACTGGTTGGTTGAGTGCCTTCTATTTTTACAGTAATTAAAGGGTTTAAAGGAAAGTAAATTTAGCTGCTTATATGCCCTCAAATAGCCTCTTAGTCTCAGGACAAAGCTGTCAAGACAAGGGAAGCTTAGGCTCAGTCTATACTGCTGCTGAACAGGTGGTTTTGAGCTCATGGGATTTTGTAGCCCAGATAGCTTACTGAGAAGTCTGTGCATTTTCCTCCAGCTCTGGCTGATAGTTCCATGTCAACTTTACTCAGCCAGGGTTTGGGACTAAGACCTTAGAACACATTTGGTTCAACACTTTAACTTCAAACTCAATGAAGAGGTAGATGAATTAGAACTGTCAGGATGGGAGCCAGTATAAATGTAGTGTATTAAAACCCACTCAGGTAGCCCCTTCTGCTTTCTTTGCACATACAGTGCTGGATCAGAAGGGAAGGATAATCTTAATTTTTAAGCATGGAATGTTTTGCCAAAGTTAACTGGAAAATCTCCAAGATGAGGATACCAGATTGAATATTCAACTATACATTTGCCATGAAAACAGTACCTGCTTCAGAGATCAGGCTAATATTTAAGTTAGAATAGGGGAATTATCATGTGACAATACTCTAGAAACAATTATACAGCCCATGATTGCCTATACAGAGTGGCACAGATCAGCAGGCTGAGCCATCATACGTCAAGACTTGCCTACAGACCAAATCTAATCTGATGGAGGGAATTCCTTAGCCCAAGTTTCTTCTCCCAAGAGGACAATATCTGTCAAGTTAACACTAATCAGCACCATCTACTGTCAATGAAGTGCTTTTATGGATAGTCACCACATGAAGAATATTAGGTTCTGTACAAACTCCCTCAGATGACCTGCTTGACCTCCTTGAATCTTTTAAGTGAAAAATGTTGGGAGGGCAAGCATGAAATGCAATTCAAATGGCTTTCCCTCATGAACATCCAATCATGAGACCTAATGCTTAAGAGACCCAATCCTCACCTGAACCTTTTCTCTAGCTCCCATGCAGGTGGTGGCCATGGTTACAGATAGCATCTAGAGCTCATGTTATCCACAAGTGTAGGTAGTTCTCTTCAGATACGAACTCTCTATATTTAAGAGGGATTTCCTAGCAGACTATGGACTTCTTGAAGGCAAAAAGGAACAGGGCATGTGGAAGATGTCACATGCTTCAAGTTTTATAAGCAATTTTAGTAGAACAGAATGTATTTGTCTTATAAGAGACAAGTTCCATAGAACACATGCCCCTTTCTAGACTATTCTTTCCCAAGCAGGAATTGAAAACATTTTTTTAAATTCTCTCATGACTTCTGCAAGCTACTTATTCAGTGGTCATCAATGGAATTTCTTTCTAAAAGTGTTCCCAGTACACCTGTCTCAATCTATGATGAAAGCCTATTGGGATATTCAAAGTGAGGTCTAGGTTTACGTATTTCAGACCTCCCAAAATTAGGATGTTAGGCCATAAAAAAACCCTGGAATAATTATTTCAGACTCTCATAGTGAGTTCAGGTACAGGATAGAGGTAGCAAAGCCACTGGAGAGATGCATGGAGTAATGTGGAAAACAATCTATAGTGACATAACACAAATCTAGGTCAGGGAGCTGGATTCTTAAGGTTGCCATTTAGCAAGGGCTAGAAAAGAATCTAAAAATACTATGATCTATAAAATTTTAAAGTTAAATTTCTAGTAGTTTGTATGCTTCTGAAGACCGGTCCCCTCTATATTCTAAACCATGTAATAGGTGATATATGTTTAGAGTTGAGATATCCCATGCTATGCTAAAGAGCAATGTAACTACAAAGCATGAACAAAGCTCTGAAAAATGTTACATACTTGAGAATGAGCATGTGATTAACATAGGGTATATTAAAATCAATATAGCCAATAGCAATGGTACATGCCTATGATCTCAGCACTGGGGAGGCTGAGACAGGAGGCACAGTAGATTTAAGGGTACCTAGGCTACATTAAGGAGTTTAAGGCTAGCCTGGACTATGGCAGAAATATTTCAAAGGGAAATTTAATAAATTGAATGTAACTAAAAGCTTAAAGTTCTCCCATACACACATCCTGTGTGTTTTTGCCTTTTACATTGTTTCCTGCTCAGATGATCTTGTATGCAGTGTGCCTAGCTTTAGAGAGATGTGTCATATTAAGACAAACCTATTCCTTTCTGCTCTATCCCCCTGAACTAGCAGGAAGAGGCATTTACCCCTCAGTGGTGCAAAGTTAAGTTCAGCTAGTCCTTCAGGTTAGACTGATCTGAGTATTTCTCGGCATAAGGGGACATTGACTTGTGTTGAACAGACTTAAGGTGGCTGGCAGAAGGAAAAAGACTGCTTGGTGGGAAGGGAGTTGCAGCCTTTCATTCAGCGCCTCCCTTGTACCTTTTCTAATATTTCTCTATTTGACATTGAGACATGGTCTCCTGAAGTTCCCTACATGCTTCAGCATTACCTCCACAGTATGTTGAAGAGCTTGAAGACATTTGGTCTGAGTTTGTGTAAGATCAGTGGAAAAGCACCTGTGGTGGTGTGAGAAAATATGCCCACTATAGGTTCATGGATTTGAATACTTGGGTCACCAGTTGACAGTACTATTTTTTGGTGAAGTACATCAGTAGGCATGGTCTTTAAGGGTGTATAGCCTTGCCCTACTTCTTACTCCACTTTCTGGAGTACAGATAAAAACAATCAGCCAGACTGATTCTCCTGCCAATGTCATTATATTGATCTATTTAGAACTGTTAGTCAAAAGTAACGTCATTAAGTGACCTTTGGTGATGAAGTGCCATGACCCCCAAAAGTAATATGTACATGCTGAGGGTTAGTGATGGAAATTTCCATAATGTCCTATGGACGTTTACTCTTTCAACAAGCATTGGGAACAAAAAAATACTCATAGCTCTTGGGTTTAAGTCGCTGTAATACAAGGAAATGTCCTAAGCAGAGTCTAAAAGCTTTGTGGCCCATTTTTAGCTGTCATGGTCTTCCCACTTATGTAGCATAACCTACTTATAAGGAGATAAGCACTCACTGACCTTTGTAGACAATTCAAATAAAACTTGTACCTCCAGCTTTCCTCTACATTTCTGAATTAAGAAAACTTAAGTACAATCTATATATTAGATGCCTGAAAACTGAATAATCTGGTATCCTTTCTACACTACATAAACCCATGTATTGGTATTAATTTCAGGATTTTTCTATATACCCCACATTTACATAGATACTGAGGCTGTATGTTTGATTTCCTAGCCCTATCCCCCCCTCCCACCCTGCTTGCTCTATCATGTGCTTCTCATATTGCTGTGGTTTTTCCTTTGCTCATTTAAGAGCAGTATTTACTCCACTGTATATGACTTAAATGCCCATTTTCCTTAAGGATCTTTTCAGTGTTTTCCTATTAAAAATAATGCTCTGGAGAATATAGTCTACATAGAAATTTCTTTCTTAGAGAATTATGTCCTTGGGCTCAGTTCCCAGATGTGAATTATTGAGTTAGAGAACATGAATATTTCTGAATATTGCCAAATCACTTTCCAAAGTATCCATTAAAATTAAGGAGGAAAGAGTTATACCTCCAATGGCATCACTAACATTGTATATTTAGGGTTTTTTCCCTTTAGATATTGTATTTTAGTGAGCAAAAATTCATTGTATTTCTTTTTTTTTAAAAAAAACTTATCTTATAGGAGTTGAGATCTCATGCTCTGATTTACATAGAAAAATCTCAATAAAACATTTCTAGGGGCTCTTTCAAAAACCTCAGGTGTTAGGTACAAATCACCATCCAAAGCTTCAGACTCCGAGCTTTAGTCACGTATTTATGGTGTCATCCATCCAATAAGCATCCAGCTCCAGCATCCAGTACTGGATCATGAACATGCTCTGTGTTTCTAAGGCACTGGAATTTCCCTTAGGGTCAAAGGCTGATATTGACAAAACTGATGCCATAAGTGATTAAAAGGAGCTAGGTGTCAATGTCCAGTGCTTAGTATAATGTGGGTCACAAATTCCTATTTGTCAAACTAGGTTTACAAGAAGCTGGTTGCATGGTTGACATGAGAGTAAAATAGAATACCCTAGGACTAGACACATAAGAAACCAAGGATGTTGGGAATGGAATAGGTTATCTGTGCCATGACTCTAAGGAGGCAGTACTCAGCATAGCAATACTTGAAGTAGCAGCCAAATCCTACATGTGGCTAGCAGTCTACAAGAAAAGCTGGCACAGGCTAGCACCTCCCACATGATGTACATGAAAGTTCAAATATGCTTTTTCACCCTCATTTTGACTATGCATATACTTACAGGTAGTATATGTAACCAAAGTATTTTGAAGTAAACAGTCTGGGCATCATGAATCCAATGGGGATGCCACTTCTGCCAGTCATTTTCTGTCCAACATTTGGACTCAGTCTTTCCTAGGGAAGCAGAGAGTCCCTCCAGGAAAGCATTGGCTATTTTGTGCAGAATAGTGATGGACATTTATGATCCATAGAGTGGACATTGGGCTCAGCCTGAGCAGCACACGGACATTTCAGTTGTGATACTCTTCCTGTACTTTGCAATCCCCCAGCTTTTATAATGAACGAGCTAGAATACCTGCCCCCCACTGCAGGTTTCTGTCAAATGGGAAAGAAGTCTAGGCTAGGTGTTCCCACATATACAAACAGGTTAAAATCGTATCTTTTCCTCTGGGAACTGCAGTTGGGAAAGCACACCCTAGCGCCCCACATCACTCCTACAGGCTATATAGCCAGCCCTGTGTTCTTCATTCTTGCATACTCTTTTAGATGGCAGTGTCCACATCTTCACTGCAGAAGTATATAAGCAAGCTCTTGCTCTAGGTTAAGCAAGAGAGGCCATGATCCTCTATATAAGTATCCAAAAATTTGAAGGACTGAACATGTCGGGAGTAGATCAGAACACTAACCATGAGGATGAAAATGAAGTCTGATTCTAAATATGGTGATCTCCCAATGAAACAGCACCAAGCATCTGTGCTGGTTTTTGTTAACTTAAAAATGAAAAATACCATGGAAGAGGGAATCTCAGAGAGGGAATGTTTAATGATCAATGGGGAATGGAGGGTTCCAACCCACTATGGGCAGTGTAGTTTCAGAGCAGGTGTTCCTGAGTTGCAGAAGCTGGCTTACTAAGCAAGCCAGTAGACAGCATTTCCCCTTGGTCAGTTTTACTCCCTACCCTGATGCCCCTTCATGATGGATTATAACTTGTAAAATGAAATAAACCCTTTTCTCCAAGTGGCTTTTGGTTATGGTGTTTATCACAAACACTAAGTCTTTGGTTTGTCAAAGGAAAATATGTTTTGTCTGGAACACTTTCTCTGGCTAGCAAATAGTTTTATAAGGAAAAAGGTTTTCTGGGGAATGCAGCATCTAACTTGTTAAAATCCCAGTAACAGTGTGTACTGGGAGATGCTGAGAGCCTGGTCCTCAAGAGTTTGTTCTCAGGACTTCCAGCCTGACCAATTTCCTGAATTGTGGTTTGGACTATCTATTCAAGGTCTTTAGTTTTATACCTCAAAATCAGGAGTAATAGTGCCTTTGAGAAACACTGAGGATTTAATTAAATGAATGTGAATATAAATATAACTGGCACCTGGTCGATACTCCGTAAATATTCAACACAATCTAGCTTGAGTTTGGACGAGGCCATGCCTGTGAAATTCCTGCTGACATGAGCAACTTTTTTTTCTGTTTTTATTTTAACTGCATGTTTTCTTCAAGAAGGGCAGTCATCCTTTAGTGACAGCAAATCTTAGGACTTCAGATAAGACTTGATTCACCTTTATTAGACAACTTTTCACACTAAGAAAATTTGGCTACTTGATTATATAGTATGTATGTACAGTGCTTGGAATACAACCCTACCACTGAGCAACATTCTGGCCTCATTTGTTAAATATTTATTAACCATAGATCCTTTCATGAAAACCCTGGAGATGAACTCTCAGAAGCTGCCTCTATATCTAGGGAATTTCTATCTTGAGAAATTCTATCTTGAGAACCAGTAAGGCATCAATAAACTTAAGACTAAGTTATGGATTCTTAAACTTTGACATGTTTTCAGAAAGCCAACTTGGTGGTTGACCAATTGTACCATTTTAAGTGGGGATGGGAAAACATGGACATCAACCTAATGGGTCATGATCATGGTTTGCTTGGGAGCCATTTGGAAAGGAAAGGAACCCAGAGAAATCTTAACCAAAGCAACTGCTTAAAAACTCTGCATTTTTCTTATCAAGCCACATGTTAACAGCACAGTGTTTATCTTTAGGATTGTGATCTGATTTGTGTGATATCTGAGAACAAGACTATCATACTGACCCCTTGGAGACCTTAAAGAATTCCATAAATTTGGGCAGTGTTTATTTTATAATAATTCCACCCTTGTGTTAGGATTAATTAACTATGCAAGTGGATTAAGTCTTTCTATCTGCTGAGTGCTATTGGGAGAAGCTCAGTCCTATCAGACATGGCATAGAATGCCAAATAGAGATTGATAGAAAACTCTTAAAATGCAACTTCTGATCTATTCAAAAGACTTCTGATATGGTAGCACAATGGTACCTGAACTTGGCAATGCCTATACTATGCATTGTTAGTTTAGAGTTCCCTCTTATCTCGCATTCAGACCAGAAACTGAAAGCATTTACCTCTCATTTTCCAAGTTAGTATAACTTGTAGATTCCAGGCAAGTTATCCAAGACTTCTATAACTGGATGAAATTCTGACCACCACTAGTTCCAAGCACATTGTTTTGCCTTTCAGTTTTGTTTGGCAGATGTTAAACTGGAATATGAGAATGGGCCAATGTAGGTTGAAAAAGCACAATGTTCGGCTTTGGGATAATACTGGATTTTGAAGTCTAGCATGGTCTAGTTAAGACTAGTGTCTACTGGTCCCAGGGCCAGACTAGAAAAATTGACCCTGGTCATTAAAGCATAATGAGCTCTGTGTTTGAGGAATGGTCAAAAGCTGCGTTATGATAAAATCACTGAGGCAGCCACATTGGTTTGGAGGATGCAGCAATAATTTATTCAGAACAGAATAAGGCCTGGTAAAGAAACTAATTTCTCATGCCAGAGAAGCAGGGTGAGTCTGAGTGAAGCCAGATCAGTCCTAGGGGAAAAGAAAAGGTACAAGTCATAATTTCTAATACGCTAGTGGTTGTTAAATGCCCACAAATTCCATTACCATCATTTCATATGTGGAAAAGATGAGCAAAAAAGCCTTTACTCGGTCTTCACTTTTGTGTACAGTGTAAACTCCCACCTGCAATGATAAAATCTGCACGTTTGATATCCACTGACATAAATGATACACATATGTACACACATTACATCTACCATGCTTATGCACAGTTAATATATGTGAACTTGTATACAATGTAACTTCAAAAAGTGTTCCCATCAACATTAAGAATTCAGAAACAAAGCCAAGTGTAGCATCAATGGAGAATAGGCTGTCAGGCAGTTTGAGTTCTACCAGCAGACCAAGATATAACCAGTAGGCCCTTCAGCTGATAGGATGTACAGAGCCTTTTAGAGTAGCAAATTTAAGTGCACAGAGCCACTAAGAGGAGCCTCAATGTCATTGTCTTCTATAAAATTTTCATAATTTGCAGTTACAATGAAAACAGTACCAGACAAAGTAGTACCAGAAATTGTAATTAAGAGTATGATATTGTCTTATGTATCAGGCCTGGACTTTCCACAGCCTGGCCTCAAGGTTCTGACCCACACTCAGCCCTGCTTAGCCTTACATAATCATATACAGGCTTATATTTTATGCTGATCTACCTAGGGCCAAGGCATATGATTTGCTAACTCCATCTGAACTCAACCCATCTTGTTCAGCCATACAGTTCGATACCTTTTTCTCAGCAGCATTTCCTCTGCATATCCTGGCAGCTCCAGCAACTCCATGGCTGTTCTTCCTATACTCCGTTTTCTTAGCCTGGTAGCCCCGCCTTCATTTCTTATTTGCCTTCAGCCAATCATGTTTTTATTAAACCCATATGTGGGACAATTATTTACAATGTAACACATAATCTCACTACAGTACGAGGCAAATTTACTGCAATTTTCTTTAATCCTATAATGGTGAAATGACTAACACTAATTTACTATGTAAGCAGATGTCCTGGCTTTATACATGAGTATAGAGGCTTATGGGGAACAGGATGAACTTTAAAGTTCTCATAGTCAAGTAAAATGAGAGAATGCTGCCTAGTTCTATTCTTTGGCTCACAAAAATAAGGTATATAGGAGTAATGGCTATGCTAACCAAATTAATATTCAGATTCAAAGCCAAACCCAAAAATTCCAGTGTTATACTTCAAAGAACTAGAAAAGAAACCCAAGAATTTGTAAGTATCACAAGACCATAAATAACCAAAGTAATCCTATATGTAAATAAAACTGGAGTTATAAGTAATACCTAATTTCAAAGTATACAACAGAGCTATAGGGACAAAGTGCTTGTTACCAGGATTAAAAAAACAAAAACAATCAGAATAGAGGACTCAGAAGAAAATTCTAAAAGCTATGGCCATTTAACTTTTGACAAAGATGTCAAAAAAAAAATACAGAAAAAAAAAATGACAGCCCATTCAATGAATAGTACTGGGAAACATGGATGCCTAACTGAATGAAATTAGATCCATCTCTTTCATCCTGTACAAAAAAATGAATTTCAAAGTCTATCAAAAACTTTCACTTAGAGTTCTAAGTGCTAACAGTGCTAGAGAAAAGCGGAGGGAAGATCAAGGTGTCAGTATAGATAGAAACTGAACACAGGAACAAGCCCTTGTGTTTGAAACAGTCGGGACTAAAATGTTTCTGGACTGCAAAAGAAACTATCAGAGCACAGACCAGTATAGGACAAAGGATCTTTACCAGATATATATAGTTCAGGCAGGGGCTAATATTCAGAAACTACTAAAATCCCCAGAAATTAAATACCAAACAGACAAAACTAACAAATTGCCTACTGAAATAAACAGTTCTCAAAAGCAGAAAAAAATGGCCAATAAATATTTACAGAAGTGATAAATATCCCTAGGCAGGGAAACACAAATTAAAATTCCTTAGAGATACTACTTTAACCCAGACAGAATGACTGAATGGCTATCAAGAAATCCAGGCTTGTAGTGACAAGTAACTAGCATTATAGCATACCAAAAAACCCTACTGAAAGAATTTTCTTGTCTGCTTTTATCATTTTCATTCTCCATTATTATTCACATGCTTCCCGCAGGATAAAAATGATTCCCCCAAACAGGCAATTTCATATACCTTGTGCAAAGAGCCAAGTGGTTCAGCTGTAAAACAAAGATGCATATGAACTGTTCTGACAGTAAGTACTGAAAGTTAAAATAGAGGGAAGTAGTTTGGTACATGTAAGTCACCAAGCAGCACACATCTAGGTAGTATGCTGCTCTTAACCAACTAAGACATATTACACAAGGGACTAAACCAAGTCAACTTGTCTAATTGACATCTACCCTTCTGATTCATTTACCATTGCTGATGAGAACATGGTGAACCAAATAACCATGGTGACAGGGGCAGAATTTGAGAGCCAAACATTGATGCCTATTTTACTAAAGTTCATTTGCCTAATTTTTAATCTTATGACTGCTGGTAGTGGAGAACAATGCAAAACCCAGGAGATGGTACCTTCCACTCCAGAGAAAACAGAGCTTAGCTGACTAGATTCTCAAAGGGGCCGTGATTTACTCTGATGAGAATAGATGCATGTCCTGGGTTTGGGTTTGCCTTTTGCAGAGGTTTTCTTTTTACTAGAATCCCTATCCAAGCCTTTACTAAAGGGTTGAACCATTGGCTGTAGGTAAACACATAAGATCTTGCTAGCACAGGGCTTTGGTTTTATTTAGCAGACAGGTGATCATCTAGATGACAAAGTTCTATGGCATACCATTTTACCCAGCTCTGATCACCTGGGTCAGATTGAAACTGGACTGCAGGCACATTACAAGCTCGGTTTTGAGATGATCCTATCGGGGAATCTAGTATCTGTCTCCAGGATGCAGCATGCACACCAGTCAAATACATGAGGATACTTGGTTTCCAACAGGAGAATATTCTAGTCTTGAAATAAAAGTGTAGAAAACCAATGTGGCCTTAATTTCAAATGATCCATTAGGCAAGTTTGCCTTTACTGGTTTTACAATTTCGGCTTTGTAGGAAAAAGGTCTTCCATTCAATTGCTTGGATTAGGAACCGCCAAAGGCATTAGACACCTTTGGGTTTATTTGCAATGGTATCTTCAGAGCAGATTAACTGATGGGACAGATGCCATCATGGTGATGGCAGCATTCCATGGACTGTGGTTGCAAAGGAAAGAATAGATGTCAGCACTTCTTTTTCTGGTCTGCCATATCAAGCAGCTTGTGTCCCCATGGCTACAGACCAATATCCTCACCATAACTTCACAAGCACTACACTCTTAACCAAAATAAATCTACCCTCCAGTTGACTTAGTCAGGGATTTTATCCCAGCCAGTGGAAGGAACTACTACAGGCATTTAAGCCTGTCAGCCAGTGGTTTCATGAGGCCATGGTGCACTTTTGTCATCCCTTTACCTTATCAGTGTCGGATTCACAAATGGCATAGGTTGTTTCTGCTGGAAGGAGCGGCAGGTGAAAAGCCAGGCCAATTTCATGCTCTAGAAAGTGATTAATAGTCAGTAGCCAATATCTTTTGCTATTAAAATTAGTTTTTAAAAAGTAGGATTTCATTGAATGTCTTTCCCCTCCAACATTTAATTGACATAATGCACCCTAACAAGAATCACTTCCTTCCAGATTCACTCCCCCCAACTCTTGTGCCCCATCCAAGAGAATCAAGTCTAGTTTGTGTTGCTCCTATATACACACTGAGGGCATGGTCAAACTCCCAGTGGCCCTTAAAACTTAAGTTCCCCACTACTACTAGAAGCCAACTGAAGAGCTCTATACTCCAGGATCTCTCAGATCTTCAATAACTTCCGGTCTAGACTTTTGAGGGCATGGGGCAGGGAGATAGAGGTTGTTACTCAGAAGCCTCCTATATCTTGTTCTCAATTCAGGCTGCAGTCAATTAAAGTTGGCTTTTAAAATTTTGTTTTAAGTTTTAGGTTATCTAATCACATGAAGCACTTTCATGTGGAGCTACAGATGAACTTGGTTTTGCACATACTGAGGTAAGTGTTCTCCCAGTGAGCCATATATCCAACCTTTTGTGTTTAGTTATTCAACTATCAGTTAGCAAGCATTTATAACATACACGGCCCCTCCTTGTCTTTTATTGAATTCAATACATCATTAGAATACCTCCCTTAGTTGAATTCAACTATTTGAAATAATTGTTTTCTAGCAATGGCTTAAGACCTCTTCCTACATTCGAGACTGATGCTAATATTTCAGAAAGTGTTAACTATTGATACACATTTAGCTGTAGAATTTTACAAACCCAACATCTGGTGCCCGAGTTATTTCCTTTTAACTGTACAGAATCCTAGCAGGGCTATAGGATTGTGTTCCCTTCCTAGATGAGGAAACTAAGTTTACCTCAATTCCTTGTCATGGCTTGCTCTTTGGTTTTGACAGTTTTGTAAATATAACTAATCTGAATATTGACTCTAAAACCCCACCAAACTTAGACTGAAGACAGTGGATTTCATCGAACCACTCATATAGTTTATGACATTTCAATAAGCAGTAAAATTAGGTACTGATATCTTGAACCTCCAACAAGTTACACTTGAAATTGCACGTGCACCCAACAGAATAAAGTAAAATTTAGGGATATTTTTAAAAAATATTGAAATTCTAAGGCAATCATGTTTAGGGGTAGGGCATAGAAAGTGTAATAGTATATTATAGCATTACACTGGAGCCGAGGACATGCAAACCTGTGCTTGAAAGATGATTTTCATGTAGATTCTATGTCCTGGTTGAGTTATGGACAAGCTGACACAAACTAAAGTCGCCCCAGAGGCAGGAATCTTAGAGGAATTTCCTCCATCAGTCTGGCCTGTGTGCACATCTATGATATTTTCTTCATTGATGTGTGAGGGCCTATCTAATGGGGGTGGTGCCATCCCCGGTAAGATAATCCTGGGGTATATAAGAAAGCAGAAAAAAGCCAGCCTTTATGCTTTTTGCTTTATCTTTCTTGCCCCAGCATCCCTTGTTAAGGTACTATGGTGCGATGCAAAAGTGTAAGTTTAATAAATTCCTTCCTCATCTAAATTAGTTTTGGTCATGTTATATTTTTATCACAGCAACAGAACCAGGAGATGTCTATACTTTAAGACTTCAGGCCACAGCATCATAAGGCTTAAGAGGTCAAGAGGAAGGTTGAGATTCTAGCTGAGTAGCATGAGTGTGTTTGTATCCAGAATGGCTTACAGTACTCACAGGAAGGTGTCATGCCCAGGGTCCATCTCAAAGAAAATTTTAATTCCTCTAAGCAGATAGAAACTGGATTATAAACAAGCAGCCTGCACATGCCCCAATCCTTAGCTTAGAGAGAACTGGAGCATCCTTTCAGATTCTGCCCTTTCTCCCCATTTCATCTCTGTGGGAGTCATTCTACTCGCTATTTTTCACTGTTACATTTTTTGTGGTACTGCTTTTGAAATATAGTCAATGAACCTGAAAACTTGAAAAGCTCATGATACATCTGAAAACTTGTCATGATTTTAATGTCTATCCATTATAGATGACACAGAATAATAGAAATCCAAAATAGAGGTTGTACTGAAGTCACAGGTCAGAGTAGCTCTGTATCTGTTTAAATACAACCTTCATGTAGTGGGAAATCAGAATTTACCCAGGTAAATTCTGATGATGTCAAGGAACCGGATCCGATTGGGGCCTGGCCAACTAAAGAGACCCCAAGACGAAGAGAAAACTCAGTCCCTTTTGACCCCCAGCATGCATAGGGAAGAAGCTCTGTGGCATTCCCCTGTGCACTGTCTCCTTTTCTTCCCCTCTGAATCTCCTTTGTACCATAAGTGTTTTTAGAATAAATATTACCAAATTTTATATATATGTAGTGGCTTTGTATCATTTGCAATTTCTGGCACCCAATGTGGGGCTTATGTGGGGCTTGAACCCATGACCCTGAGACTTTGACAACATCAGAATTTACCTGGGTAAATTCTGACTTCCCACTATACCTTCACAAACCTCATTTATTGATATTCACTTTGCCCTGTTATTTGGGAAACATGTATCAAAAAATGGGCACAGATAAAAGCATGGGGTGGATAGGATTCTTTCTGGAAGATTCTAAGTCTGTTAACTCTTCCTTAGAACAAAAGGATTTCAGCGTTCAAAAATATAAGGTTTTAGCTTTGAAGTACATCTCCAATCTCCTTTATTTTATGGGAATCTTAGAGTTACTATTGTTTTGAGATGAAACACTAACCAAAGCCACTCAGGAAGGAAAGGGAGAAATTGGTTTATATCTTATCACTATTCATCACTGAAGGAAGTCAGAGCTGAACTCCAAACAGTGTAGAAGCTTGGAGGCAGAAGCAGAGGCCCATAGAGGGGAACTGCTTACCAGTTTGCTTTTTTATAGAACGCAGACTACGCAGTCCCCTCTCCCTAATCAAGGGGACAGCGGCACCCCATCCATTAAAATCATAGAAAATCACGCCCTATAGACTCTTATAAACCCAGTCTTATAGTCATCAACACTCCTCTCAGAGGACTTTTGCTCTTATCAAGTGAGCCCATAGAGACTCAGTTATAAAACTTGAGACCAGGACGTCATTATGATTGGTTTCCATTCTCTTTCCTTCTCTGTGTGCACATATTTATACATCCAACTATTTCCTTTGCTAGGATTTTCTTGGCCCATAGAAGGTGGCACTTGATGTATATCAACAAAGCTTCGCGGGTAAAGTTGATGAAAGTTTCTGGTTGTCATGGTGGCTCAGCTTTCTAATACAGAATAAGACATAAAGGTGAAAAATCACTGCAACACTATGTATGAGTCTGTTGAAAATAGAACCCAGCTCTGACAGCATGTCAACACCAGCTTCCAACGAGAGATGCCAGTTTCTTCCCTTACCAAGACATTGCAGTTCATAAAGCATTCTGTTCTCCCTGGAGAGAGAGAGACTAGTTACATATAGTCAACCTAGTCTGCTTTTTTTAGATTACTTTTCTTGAGAGTGTTAGGAAGCTCTTCATCTCTTAATGTTTTGTTTCTCTAGAAAAGCTAACATACCCTTTCCCAAAGCAGATTATTCCCACAACCCTTGCAAAGACAATAGATCACTAGCCTCATGTCAAGACCCATTCATCCTATTTTACCTTACTTGCTTTTAGCAATGCCTTGAGATCTACTCTCAACTATAATTTCCTGGCTCCTTTTTACATTTTTGACCAGATTGCAGATTCTCTGCTGAATTATAATACTTGCCTTTATTACCATCAATGTTCCAATCCCATTAACCCTGAATCATGTTTGAGTCCAGAAGTGTAGTTCATGTATTTGGATGGACAGGTATTGGGATTTCCAAACACTCCACCTTAGTTGAAAGTCTATAGATGTCTACAGATGAAAGGTCCAATATCTTTCAACAGTCTAAGTGTAGCAACATTGCATGCCCAGGAGCTCCAGAGAATGTAGACTCTTTAGTAGTATCATGTATATCTGAATGTTCCCATTGAAGCAGTGAGGCACTGAAGCTTACATTACAAGCTTGGCTTTGACATAAAAGGCCTTCAGATGATGTAAGAGGAGCCTTATCTGATATTTTATAGTCATGGTTCAGGGGTTTGCCCGGTGAACATGACAATTCAGAATCTTTAGATAAGAGGTTCAGTGTCTTCATTTGGCATTAAGGTTCTAATAGAAGCCACTATTAATAGGAGGTCCTAATAGAACTACCTTAAGCTTTCACCAGTGGAGATCTGGGATAACATAAGTCATAACATTACCATGCAACAAAAGCAGAGATCTTTCCATTTACCACCACTGATGGTGATCGTCACTTGTGTATGGCTTCCAAATTCCATCCTCAAGCCAATCTCTATACCTACTACCTTCCATTATATTCCACAAGATGGAATGTGAAAATGGTTTGTTAGTGAGAATTGAAAATAGTCGGTAAAACAGGCAAGGACAAGAATACAGCAAGTGACAGTTCTCATAAAGTCCGAGTATCTTGACCCAATTATACAAGCAAACATGTATTTACATCTCACATCTATAGGAGACAAAATCCCAAAGAGGCCTTGACTAAGAGCAACATGTTATGGACAAAGATTAAGTAGATCCACCATATATTTCAAGAGCAGCTCTGAGAGTCAAAGACTCCAAACCTTGACACAGGGATCACAAGAATACAAGTGTATCAGGAACGAAGGGGCTGCTGTGTAAAGCTACCTATTCTATACAACTCTTGCAGGAATAAAGTGCAGGCCAGCCAACCATCATGTGGAGCAAGCTCTAAATGGTCTTTAGACGGTGAGACAAGAGATTAAAAGTTTTGTTTCATATTTGTCAATTCATAGTAAAGATAGACATTTCTACAAGACCCCACATAAGGTTTCTCCATTTCTATTGTATTGTGGCACTATGTTTGTGCACTATAATAAGAGATGGAAGTTTGTATTTATAAATAAGCCCATCTAAGTTCTCAAAGCTATGAACTCAACTGTAATTAGAGGGCCGTAAGACTGTAGACGTGGCCTCAGGAAGTGAGGTTCCATCTCCATTCTATTGGATCAAGCACATATGTCAGCTGTAGGTTTGTCAATCTTCTATGGAGATTCATTCTTGACTTAATTGGAGGTGATTTTGACAGGTGCTTTGACTGCATATCTGTGAAGATGATCACACACCTTCCCTGTCACCATTCCTATATTATTAGGCCATCACTTAACAGATCTGCTTATGTGAAATCTCCACATCCTTGATATTCACATGGGCATAAAAAGTCATTTTCTATGGCATGTGGAATCTACCAGTGGCCACATTCATAAAGGCAGTTTTACCTCTCCATCAACAATCAATTGTCAAGAGGTGACACACCTCGGCCTTCCCCTTCTCCAAGTAGGAACTATTAACTGGCTCAACTTTGTATGGGTATAAGTTTTATAACCACATCTTCTGTGAGTTTATATGTGCAACAGCTATTGTTCAGAGAATACAATACTCTTTTCTGTTCTCTGGCTTATTTTTTTCACCCCCTTCCATTGTGTTCCCTGAGCCTGTGGAGAATAAGGATTAATATATATGCCTAATCTGGTTGAAAGGTCAAGTTTCTTTGCTGTTGAAATGCTGAGAAATAAGAATCTCTGAATTAGCCTCTATCCAACTACATTTAGAAGCTCCAGACAAGGACAGGAGATTCATAAATCTATGCATATAAATATCTGGAGGCAGTTTAACAAGGATTAAAAAGTTTGACTTATCTGAGATAGATTCATGATTCTTTGGCTTTTTATAAGTGCCGATTTGGGCTCAAATATACATTCTGTCCCTGTACAGAGACTGGTTGGTTATGTTCTTCCATCTGAATTGGATCTGACCTAATATCTGACTCAGGCTTCCAGTCTGTTCTGCCTTTGTATATTATAGCAATGTGGCAAAACTCCTGTTGGAATATCAGTCTTTAAGACTCATTCTGGTGTGAACTGGTCTACAGAGGAAGTCAGTGAAGAGACCAACCTAAATCCTAGAGTATCTGAATATAAGGACACAGAGGGCTGAGAGCTGCCACCTAGCTTGCCCTGCCAGAAATTGCCTTCTTTGTCTTTGTGGCATCCCACTGCCTTGGTTCCAGGCCTCCACACTCTATATAAAAACTCAAGCATGTTTACTGTCCATGCTTTAAACATCTACCCTTTGGATTATAGCAAGGTATTGACTTATTCTGACATTTTTCCTTATTTATGTAGATTTGAGAGTTCATGACCCGGAATGTTTCACCTTGAAATGTTTTATTTTTATTAGCACGCATTAGTTATGCACATGAATGGTTCAACAGGCTATCATTTCCTGAAGCACAAATGTGATAACAGTGAATTGCTTTGATTTTGTGCACAAGGAAAATTTACTCTTATTGCATGGAAAATTTACTTTTATAGGCTAGGTTTAGATATTGCATTCTCAGGCTCTTTCTCACATTTAATTTTTTATTATTACTTTCTGCTTTTATGGTTTGCCAGGGATTTTTGGTAGGGTTCCCCATTGTGTCAGATTCTCCTGTCACCCGATTCCCTGCTGGAGCTGCTTTTAGCCTCTGAACTATGAGCAGGCAAGTTGGTGTTCTGTTAAGTATTCCATTAGCTTCATACTTCTGTAGACCAGATCCATAAGGTCAGTATTTGTGGAAATATGCTAGTTGTTTTTAATGTTTTCTACTCTACTCCTTTTTCAGGTATTCTTATTGCCCATGACTTAGAGAAACTGCCCTGTCACGCATGTATCATGTATGTTCCATTTTTATTTTCATATTGTCTTTACATTTCAGGTTGAGAAGTTTCTATCTTAAAATCTCACAGGTCCTGTCCTGTACAAAGAGTAAAGTCTGTTGAGAAGTTTAAAAATTGTTTTTTGCCGAGTTTTGCTTGGAGCGTTAATATCATTCTAAGCTTTCTTTCCCAGCACACATTTACATGCTCATTGGGTTCAGAATCTGTTTACTTAGCTGTCCAGACAAGATGCCATAGACAAGATGACTTCAGATTATGTTTCCATTCTGAAAAACAAAATTCAAGTTCAACAACAGGTTTCTAAGTTATCCCGTTTCTGGTGAAGTCTTTCCGATTTATGAACATCACTTATGTGATCTTTTCTGAGCATAATCAGGCAGATGAGGCGGGAGGGTACAACAGGATAGACAAGAGCACACTTGGGCATCTCTTACAATATGAATCCTTGTCAATCAAGCTGCATTCCTTGTGACATACTTAAAGACTTTGGTATAGGCCTTGTCAAAGAACCATGGCAAGGGATGATTATGACTTCAGATGTACTTTAGAACAATGCTCAGTGTGGTTAAGGACTGGTTAATGTTATTTCCTTAATTGGAAAATAACTGAGTTTTTGTGATGAGCATGTATCTGATACTCATCTTTATCAGCTTGTACTTGTTATTGCTGGTAGAAGCTAGACATGTTTGAAGAAACAGGAGCAGATTCAGACATATGCAATACGAGGGTAAGTTAACCCATGGAGCACTTCAGTTTCAGTGTGCTACATATTGTCCTCCTCCCAACTCTTGCCCTTGGAGATTCCATCCCTCTTTTCTTCGGGGGTCCTTTGAGTGCTTTTAGTACTCCTTATCCTGGAACCCTGTTGACAGTGTGCTAAAAAGTATAGGGAGAAGATGGGTTCCACAATCCTTAATATTCAAGCCACACAGATCTTCTGTTAGCACACCTCACATGACTTTTTTGTGTTGCTTCTATACTTTTGGGAGACAGGATAGTTGGAGAAAAACTTTCCCCCCAGTGTTCTGGGATGAAACATTTGTTATGCCAAAGGCCCCGAGTTTCCCTTGAGAACTACATTCCAGGACAATTGGAAATCTTTCTTGGACCTCAACCATGAGGCCCCCAGTCCTATTCTGAGACAATTCCTCAGAGATGCCTCTCCAAAGACTGAGGTTTTCTCAGTAGTGTATCCTTATTCTAGTCACCTATCTCCCCAAATATCCAAATTACCACTAGGTAATTCTACAGTTTATATAGCTCCAGCAGCTTTTACACAGAGCAGGTCGATTTTGGTAACATTTTCACACTCTTTCCAGACATCAGGTGTCAGCTGACGAACTTGGTTCTTTCACATGTGTCAGGAGACCTTAGCCTAAGAGGAAACCATGTCTCATATAAGACCTGTACCTGACAAAGTAAAAGTCACAGACAGTGAACAGTTTAGGTTCCTACCCAAATAGCATGGGACACATGGTTGACATGGCAGAGAAATTCAGGAAGCTGTATGGGAAGAAGCCATGCATGACTGAAGATGTGGCAAAGACAAATCGACAGTATCAATCTGCTACCATCAGCAACAGAGACTGCATTTAACTGACTGTGGCCACGGATGCCTTTAAGTCCTTCAAGAACCTTTATTTAGAGGTATCAAAGGCTATCTATTTCCCCAAACCCTCTTGCATAACTATGCATGCTACAGACTCAGAAATTCTTCCATGCTGAGGCTGAATGTGCTCAAGGACCTAGCAAACTCCACATTTGGAGGCTAGGGAAAAAAAATCAAAATGCTTAGTACCTAAACTTAACATTTCTCACTAGCAGTATAACTTCTAGAGTTTAAGGTTTGCTGAAAACCAGCTTAGATCAATGGGGAATTATGAACAAGTGAAGACAGAGGCACAAATACCCTTCTGGAGAGTTTCTGGACTTCACTACTAAACTAAACCAGTGGAGGTCCATTTTTTTTGAAACATGAAAGGTACTGATAAGTTACGTGTCTTTTCAGCTGAAAAAAGTCAACCATATTCCTCCACACAGTATGCTGTGCCCATCTTCACATATACTCTTTCTTACATTTGAGGGTAGGTGAGGGTTTAGCCATCTCGAATGAGGCTTGTTCAAGAGACAATGGGCAATGGCTTGCTCAAAGCTACAGGAATTAGAAGGGGCAATAAATGCAGTTTGAACAAAGGTCTTTTACCACCTACTACACAGAACCAAGCAAGGAACAGCCAACTTCACACAACTATGTAGAACAAGCTCTTTATACCCTATTAAAAAGGTATGTAGCATATATGAGAAACAATTACACTCTATAGACATAGCTGAGCTTTCTTTTTATCCCTCCCTTACCTTTCCCTGTGGTAGGATTTTTCTGGTTCATCTATTCTCGTGGCTTAGAATGCACAGAAATCCCCAGAGACTGATGTCTGATCCACAAGAGCAAGTCCAAAGAGAACCCTAACCTCTTCCTTATTGTGAGGGTGGCTACTACTTTATTGTACTGAATTGGAGTTCTCTAGAATTAACTTGTATGTCAAACATTGGTTAGAAACATAGGTAATGCTGTTAAATGAGATACGGAATCTCATGCATACAGAATCCCTATGTCATACGTAACTTTATACATCAACATTTAAATGTATTTTCCACTGAACATATTTCCAGATACCTAGTTATCAATCTGGCCATAAAAATATCAAGAACTGTTTTATGACAAATGAGACAAAGCTTAACAGTCTGTTGAATAAGAACAGTATTTATCTTTAAAGCCTTGGTACTTCTCACAAGGTAGGGTTTCATTATCAGATTATTGGCAGCATCACAGAAAAACAGGGTTACATAAGATTACAGTGTATCTATGACTGGAGTTTTTTAAGTATATTCCATTGCCCATGGATCTCTTTAGAAGATAGATGTGTTCAAGGTCTAATACTCACACTACTAGTCAGTGTTCGTGGGTGCAATAATCTGATTATTCCCACCTTAAATACTGCAAACTATCATTACTATGTAGACTATGTTGTACATTGTCTAAAATTTCCCACATCATGGTCTATTGTTTTGTGTCCTAAAACATTTAGCTTAGAACCCTTCATGAAGTGGCAGCCCTTTACATTTATAGCTAAATTTTGTATTTAGCATCAGCCACTTCTAGAAAGAATTTAAACTTCTATTTGGCAATAAGAATGTGAGCCACCTTAATAGAATCCCAAGGCTGTGTTCTGCATTAAGATTCTGGGGAGGAGAAGTCTTTCATCATGCCCATAAATTGAAGCTCTGTTGGTAGCAGAGAACTGAGGTCATTTTATCAGATGGATGTGGTGAAGAGGCTAGCTGTGTGACCTAGCACATAGCATCTCCCAGGTCTGGAAGGGGGCTTTTGCTTAGGAAAATGGCTCAACAACCTCCATTCTTCAGAGGTAGAGGAACAGATTACCAGCACTAATTCACTTGTTTTATATTATGAGAAACAGGAATCTTTCGTGGCTCTAACCTTATGTTTGTTCATTTACAAATTGGCGGTTTGACCGAGAATGTCCTCCCATAGACAGGCTCCTGCGCTGAACAGTTGGTCACCCCTAGTTGGTGCCGATTGGGAAGGTTATGCCAAATCTATAAAGTAGAATATTCTCTTCAAGTGTATCTCAGAGGGTAGAGTTTGAGGGATCATAGCCTTCCCCAAATTTCTATTCTTTTCTGCTTGTGTATGGATGAGAACTAAGTTGCCAGCTTCCTGGTCCTGCTCTCAAGCCATGCCTTCCCCACTATAATGAACTCTAGCCCTCTAGAAATATAAACTATACTCTAAGTTGCTTTTGGTCATGGTAACTAATACATAAAACTCTGCTCATGCAACCCCTCCAGAAGAGGAGCAACTACCCAAAGGAGAAAGGCGTGCCTGAATTGCGACCCCCAGAGAGACCAGAGACTCGAGTGGAGTGGAACGCAACAGCAAGGTTTTTATTGTTGAGAACAAGCTCGGAACCTCACCAAACGTCCCCGTTGCAGTGGAGTGACGCAGGAGGATTAGTTCCGAGCAGTAGACGACTTCTTTTAAAGGGAAAAACCATACTCAGTGTTTGGAGGAATTGGCATTAGCTGATTGTCTAGCACTGAGGGACTTTCTAACCTTAGTCATGAGTCGCAGAGCCTGAGTGGTGGCTTTCTTTAATTGGGTGGCATTTGCCTAGGAATGTGCTGTTAGTCATTACCCAAGAACATGCCCTTAGTCATGTAGTCATGAGTTGTGACTTGGGGGGGGGGGTTGTTTCCTGGGACATTGTGTGGTCAGGGCCTGATGTTCCAATAAGATATGTGTTCAGGCCAGACCTTGGATTTTCTGGTGGCTTTTTGTTTTTAGGCTTAATAGTGCTCCTTCAAAAAGGCACACTGACAGAAGGTCCTTCTCTTGGGGTTCAGCAGAGTGAAGCAATGAGTCCACTGAAGCTTCGTGTAGGAGCATGATTGACCCAAAAATAATTGCCCACTCAGGACCTCTCCCAGGGAACATTAAAGGCAGCTATACCACCAAGGTATCTACTCACAACATGAGATAATTCACAGAAATATACATCATTAAAATATCCTCTGGATAGTTTACAGACAAGCTATCCAACTAAAGAGTTCCTCTCCCAGGTCAACATGCTGCCTATGTAACCTTGTGTCAAAGGCTTAAGAATATCGTAAATTTCTTCCTGGGATTCAAGCAGACATCTTCCAAAAGAGTGATGAGTGTTCCTGATTGAGATGTGTTTTGCACACTAGGAGTGGTCAAAATTAAACCTGGAGGAAGTGAACTACACTCCAACCCTGAAACCTTATTTCACAATTTCACGTTGCAGACATCTGACTATCCACATTGACCAATTGTCTTAAAACCTTGCAGTGGTCAGCACAGATGAGACCATCTTAGGCCACAGGCAAACCCCCACCCTTTGTTGCTTCATCTGAAATAGTCATTAAGGTTTGTCAAGTATTGATTAGCAATGTCTAGCATCAGTGTCTTAAGGGTTTGGGTTAAATTTTCATTTATTCCAGGGACTATAATTTGGAATTATCGAGCTTGCGTTGTATTTAAATGGCCAGTGCTTTCTATAGCGTCATTAAAACTTAGTAATATCACTTCTGCCCTTACAAATAACAGGACTAGGGCTAAAGAGATAAGGTACCTTGCTTAAGTTTATGCAGCACTTACAAGGCTGGGGTGGATTTTAATTAAATCTTATTCCCAGTCTGTACACGTGTAACTGCTCTGAATTTCCCCCTTGGAGCAAAGATGTTTTCTTAATTAAAATTGATCTTCAGGCGATTTCCTGCTAGCATTTGACTAAACTGTCAGACAAGTAAATTGGAGCCTTTTTCCCCCTTGAGGCAGTAAGCTACAGAAAAGGGCACCAGGCTTAAAGCCACAGATATCCGAAATCACTCTGCCGCTTTTATACAAAGCTTCATGCAAAAAACAGAAGTAGCGTGGTTCTCTCTACCTCCTTGTGTATGAAATGGGTACTTAAGAACCTAATGGCTGCTGGTCTTTAGAATCCAGTCTTCACATTACAAAATTCATCCCTTTTGGAATAACGTTTATATTTTGTGCGTTATGCTGGAAGTATGTAATGGCATACTTATTTTTATAGGGGGCAATAGTTTTTGAGAATTCAATGAGAATGCACTCCCCCTCCCCATAGGCTCAGGTATTTGGGTAAGTTCATTACGTGTGGCATTTCTTTAAGGAGGAAGTATGTTACTGGGGGCAGGCCTTGAAGGTTCAAAGACTTGTGTCATTCCCAGTATTGCTCTGCTTCTCTGATTGCAGTTTAGGATATGGACTCTCAGCTGCTCCAGTTGCTATGCCTGGCCGCTGCCTTGCTTGTCTCACCATGATGATGAAACTCTCCTTCCCTGAAGTCCAACTAAACTCCTCCCAGAGCATTTTTACCAAAGCACTTAATACAGGAATTGGCAAAGGTTAGTCTATGAGGAACCATTGCTAGCATTGACTTGACTGGCTACTAAAATGACTATTTCATTCTTTACCCTGTGTCCAAGAGGCAAGAATGAATAAAGCTCCCGGGTTCTATAGTGTTTGGAAACATGTGGAGTCTTTCATAATTCTCCAATGCAGCCACCCTACAGAGCCAAGATATTTGTTATTCTGTAGCTATTGTAAAGAGTGATAATTCTCAGCCCATTTGCCATTTGTATATAGAAGGGCTATTGCATTTTTTGTTTTAGTTAATCTTATATCCTGCCATGTTACTGAAGGTGGTTCAGTTATAGGAGTTCCCTAGAAATTTTTTGCAGTCACTTATGTATACTATCATATCTTCAAATAGTGAAAAAAATCTGACTTCCTTTCAAATTTGTATCCCAATGGTTCCCCTTTGTCTTTTTAGACAAAGTGGATAGCCTTGTCTTGTTTGATTTTGATAGATCACTTTTAAGTTTCTTTCCATTTAGATATTGGCTGTTGCCTTGCTGTATATATTGCCTTTATTATCTTCCTTGTATCCCTGATCTTTCCAAGACCTTTATCATAAAGGAGTAATTTTGTCAAAGGTTTTTTAGCATCTAAAAGATCATTTCCTTCGGTTTGTTTATATGGTGAATTAGACAGATTTTCGTATGTTGAACCATCCCCATATCTCTGGGATAAAGCATGATTTTTTTAAATGTGAACACTGGGATTTGTTTTGCCATTACGTGTTTGCCAATACAGCAATATTGCTCAGTAATAAAACAATGACAAATTTGCAGACAAATAGAAGGAACCAAAAATAAAAATCCTGAGTAAGGTAACCCAGACCCAGAAAGAAACAGTATGTACTCCCTCATAAGTGGATTATTAGATGTAAAGCAAATAAAGGATACTCAGGCTACAAACCATGACCCCAGAGAAGCTAGGTAATAAGGAGAACCCAAGAGGGACAGGCTTGGATCACTCTAGGGAAAGGGTAAATAGGAATAAGTTCTCCTGGGAAAAATGGAAGAGGGATAGAAGGGAGTGGATGGAGGTGGGAGATGGGAACATGAGGGATCCAATGGCCAAGTAGGAGAAAAATGGAGATCAAGTTAGCTTGATAGAAGGAGCCATTATGGAGGTTAGGAAGAAACCTGGTACTAGGAAAATTCCCAGGAATCTACAATGATAACCCCAAGCTAAGACTCCTAGCAATAGTGAAGAGGGTTCCTACCTAAATTGGACATCCCCCTGTAATCAGATTGGTTACTACCCTAATCATAGAACCTTTATCTAGTGACTGTTGGAAGCAGAGGAAAAGATTCACAGCTAAGCACTGGACTGAGTTCCAAGAGTTCAGTTAGAGAGAGAAGAGGGGTTATATGAACAAGTTTGGGGGGTGTAAAGATCATGATGGGGGAAAACCAGAGACAACTGACCCTAGCTAGTGGGAGCTCATGACTCTGGACTCAGAGCTGGGAAACGTTCATGGTCCTGAACTAGTCCCTCTTAATATAAGTGACAGTTATGTAGCTTGTTGTGCTTGTGGGGGTCCCTGGCAGAAGGACCAGATTCCCTGGTGCATCGAATGGGTTTGGGGAGGCATTCCCTATAGTGGGATACCTTGTTCAGCCCTGATTGAAGGGGGTGGGGGGTACTTCATCTTCAACTTTGCTTTCCAGAATTTGTTGATTCTCCAATGGGAGGCCTTACCCTCGGAGGAGATGGGAGATGGCATGGTAGTGGGAAGCTGGGGAAACTATGCTTGGTATGTAATGTATATAAAGCCTGTTAATGGCTGCTGCCTGCCCCACAGTAGCTGGTGTACACAGGTGGATTTCAGCCTCTCATGTTGCCATTGTCATCTTTTTCCAAGATGTTCAGAATGGTCCCCCCCCCCTCAGCTTGTTCATGAAAAACCTTCTTTGCCCTGTAGAGTTTCATGCCTCCCATCACAAAACAAAAAAACATCTGATCCACCAGGTATTTTGTTGCAGGAGCCTGTTAAATGAGACATATACACAAACAGGTGAAGAGGCACCAGAGCTCCATGTAGAGTCCGGTTCACTCATATTGGACTCCAAGAGGAAGTATAGTCACCTCCTCTTCATTAAAATAGAAGTATTACTCATGGTCTCTAGGATAGTGGACTTTAGTAAGGAACCACAACTTGATCAGATTCTCATTTTTGTACCTGTAAGCTTTTACTTTTGATCTTGCTTGTGCACCTGTAACCTCATTGTTATGCATCCCCCCAATAAAAAAAATTAGTGAAGCACTTCAATTGCATAGTTTGTTAACTTGACAAAAAATCTGGACATTTGGAAAGAGGGTATTCTTAATTGAAGTATTGTCTCTAAGATTGGCCTGCAGGCCACATCTTCGGGGCATTTTTCTCATTTAACAACTGATATGAGGGGGGCCTGAGTAGATGGGCCGGCTTGTATAGAAAAAAAGGGGGCTGAGCAAGCCATGGGGGAAAAGCCAGCAGACAGTAATGCTGCTTCACTTCCCATCTCCAGGTTCTTTGCTTCCACTTCTGTGATTCAATGCTACATGGAAATATAAACCCATTAAGTCCTTTTCCTTACATTTCCCCTTTGCATGGTATTTTTATAACAGCAACATAAAACTGGGACATGTCTTTGCAGTTAGCAGATAACAAGTCCACCCCCATAACTAAGTCAACATGAGAGGTACCCAATTCAGACCATCCCTGTAGTTGGTCTCAACGGTTCACTTTTACTAAGGTAAAGTCAGGTTTCTCTGCAGCACTTATTCCATGTCATTCTAATGATAGATAAAATGCAAACAGTGATAATTAGAGCCTATACTGGGAGAGTATAGTAGGCAGTCCAAAGGAAGTTAAACATTAGCTCAAATCACTTCCTCCTGATGGCAACTGGGCTGCAGGGTTTGTGTGTGGGGGTCCCCCAATACCTCCTCCCCCAAAGCCTCCTTTATCAACAGGAGTCCAGCAATGCACTTGAAACAGTATAGTCTGGATTTATTTTAATAAGACATCTCAAAATCCATTTGATTATACCCATGGAGTATTTCATGGGAGCATGGAGACTAAGCCTGGGACCTGCACTCCAGTAACAGGGAAGAAGTTCTTCACAATGGAAGTTCAGAGAGAGACCTATTCTCAGGATTCCACGTGGCCACATTTAAGACAAGACTGCTAATGTTTTCCACTTGAAAGGCCAGTGCCTTGTATTATTTAACAGTATGACACATGGACAAACTCCCAACACCTAGGATTTAAAAACAAGGGAGGCCAGTTTACAGCTGTCATTTACAGAGTCTGGGAATATGTTTTTAAAGGTATCTCTGGAGATGTAAAACATCTACCCATTAGTCCAGAACAGAGGACTTTGCTAGTGTTTGCTCCTAAGCCAAACAATTGAATGAGGCAATATTGGAACTTGGAGAGAGTCTTCCAACTGGATAGACTCCCACAGGCACACACATGGAGGCAAGAGACTGAGGGGGGATTTCAACTATTTCTTTCATCCCTCATCTCCTGTCAGATTCTTCCATTATCTAAGTTCTTTGAGAAAAACCAAAACTTGTTTGTGTGGAATCTTGGAATTTACCAAGATATGTATGGGAGAAGGTAAGGAATAGGGTGGAAATCGAGTGAGAATAGCTCTGCTATCAGGAAACAGTGTTTAAAAATCCAAATTTGTTCATTGCAACACTTTAAAAGGCAAGTGGAACAATTAAATTGTGAGGCTGTTGATGGGCAGAAATGAAATATCCATGTGTATTTTAAATCTGAATTTCAAATATGTACAATAAGGCAGCTCCCCGATTCTACCCAACAGTGTTCACTCCATTTCTTGTCCTTTGACTAATAAGCAAGGCAGGGTAAGGAAAGGCTTTAGATATTTGACTATCCTCCACTAGTGCAAGCAAGCTAAAATACTTGCTGAAATCGAAGGTGTAGGCAGCATTAAGGAGGGGCCTTATTACACATGTTGAAATACACATGGGCATACAGCTTATGGTTACCACTCCTGTACCACATGTCTAGTAAGTAATGACATGTATGCTAAGGTGGTCTAAATCAGAAAATTTTAATTCATAGAGTAGAAATTAGTGGATATGGTTAGTAAGAAAGATTTGAGAATATGGGGAAATGGAGAAGCAATAAACATTCAAAGTCACAAAATATTAAACATTGAATTTATCATAAAGAAATCAAGTGGCCTAAGACATGCATAATGGACTATCTGAGGATGAAAAGAAAACTTAAAAATTTAGACAAAATGCTTTTTCTGTTTGAAATGAGAGCAAATCAGTGTGCAGATTCAAACCCCAGATGTACAGGAGCCAGTGAGATGTAACAGAGGCACACACAGAACAAGTTAATTGAACCAGCAATTTGCCAAAAAATTGGACCCATGAGGGACATTGATACCCTCTAGTTATTTATAAAATCTGATTAGTGAATTGGTTGATGTCCCCATAGCAGATGATACTTTGTCTCTACTTTATAATCAGATCAGACAATGCTGGTAACAGAACCATCTGTGAACATTCATTTATAAAGCCTCCCAAAGAAGCAAAGAATAGCTCCTTCCTTTACCAGGTAACTCCATACCTCTTATTGAATTTATCAAAAATAGCTGTAGACAACCTGTAAGTCAGCGACCTGTCTAAGTTTTCTGACACATACCAGTTCCCTTTCCCTCCCGCCTTGATTTAAAGTCATTAAAATGGGGGACTTTGATAGTAATCCTGGTTGGATGGTCCATCCCTAACCATGGCTGCCCTTACTGGTAAACATCTATTCTTTAAGGATCTGGATGGGTCACACAAACCCATCCATTCTTTCCTGATACAAGGATTCATACCTAGCCAATTAAGCCTAACAGTATTCTTGAGGGTATGAAATAGAATTTCCATGTTCTCTAATAAGGGAAACCTGCTTGAAAATTGCCAGGTGATGCCACCTTTCTAACTGTAAACACCTTGGAAAGCCACTTCCAAATGATCAGTCATTTGGACTGCCTTCTCTCAAGGGAGTTATAGTCTAATGTTTTATACTTGTGGATTCCTTGTGTTTAGTGTGCCTTTGGTTCCATTTGTCACTTGGCTGTTGGAATATCTATCCTAACATCAACAGTGACCATCATAGCAAAAGAGTGAAATGCATGGTTCTCAAATTCAAGGAAGCACTGGGATATACAATATTAGCTTCTTACATCACCACATGAGCAGCAAGAAATGTAGGCTGAGATCCATGGTAATGAGCAAGGATCAGACAGGTCTATCCATAAACTTTTGAGCATGACCTAAGTGAGGATCCATGAGGTATGCTTGAGGAAAAAAGTATTTGTAGACTGAAATTTTTGCTTGGCCCCCGCAGTCCCACAGCCACTTAGATTAATAAGCCTCTGAGTGCTTACTTTATTATATATTACCACATGTCTCATCGCTTTAACCTGTGTTCGTTTATATCTTGCCCATAACAGCTCACAGCATCTGCTTGACTCTGCCTTTCTCTCTGAATCTTAGATTTCACCCCTGGCTATATCCTGTCTTCCATAGGCCAAAACAGCTTCATTAACTCATGGTAGCAACACATCCATAGCATACAGAAAGTCCATCCCATATCAGGTTTTCTAGAGGGATACACACTATAGAAAAGCCCAACTATAAATCAAAAGTCATTCATCTTTAATGCCTGGCTACTTCTGACTTCATTTTGAAGGACCAACAATACTCAAGGAATTGATAAAGGTGACAGGTACAAGTCCATGCATGATCTCCTCAAAGATTAAACACAACAGAAGTGTGACCAAGAATCTGCACCAGATTGAAGGGAACAAGAGGAAACAGGATCCAGAGGATCATCATGCTCAGAGGAAAAAAAAACCAAGCTTTTGCTAACACTGTCTCTAATATATTATGATGGGAAACCTTAAAACTACACATCTTGTTTTCTCAAAGAGGGACAAACAAGATGTATTTAAGTTTGTATAAATTAACCAAGCTTTCTCTAAGCTCCAGAATTTAGCCAGAATAGAGAAGCAAAGGAGGTGCACTGCTGACCCTACATGAGAAATATGACCACACCTCACTAGGTGTAGCTCTAGAGGCGACTGGACTAATCACTTTCAAATGTTCTCTCCATGCCTAGCCACAGGAGAAAAAAAAAAGGCCCCCATTTGCTGCTTCCTCAACAGATCCAACAGTAAAGCTGCCTTAACTAGATCGGGGGCACTATTGTGCAGAACTAGGCAGCTTAGAAATGGAGACATGGTATTGACTTGGGAGGACCCTTGTTCATCCCTCTGATGGCTTCTCAGATCCAAGTTGGGTGAAGCTTGGCAAGGGTATTCACAAAAACAGCATCTGTTTTAAAAGAAGGTTCCTGGCACCGCCCAAGCCAGAGGTCAGACCTGCCCGCAGCGGCTTCCCCATCCCCCAAAATGACTTAGATGCTTATTTTAATTTCATCCTGTTTGACCCATGTCTCAGGCACATTTCTAGCTAGCTCTTTCATCTTAATTCGACCCATTTTATTAAACCTGTTCTGCCATGTAGCCCATGGCTCCTAGCTCATCTGGATCCTACATGCTTTGGCAGCTGGAGCCTGACTCCACTCTCCTGCCTATTCCTCCGATTCCTCCACCTACTTCTACGGCACCCATCAAGCCTTTACTTACAGCATACAGAGGAACATTCCCACCACAAACATCTGTCAGAATCCCTTGTAGTAGTCAAGTCAAAACTTGGTTCAGGGGCCAGTTCAGGCTCTTTATGTAAGACAGCTTGAGATTTCAAGAAAGCCAGAGAGACAATTGAAGGCTAATGAAAAAAAATCATACAATATATATTCCTGAGAGGGAAACAGTCTATTTGCCATGAAACTTTATTCTGAGAAGTACGATGGAATCTTGAAGTAGAATGAAATCCTATTTAGTAGCAATCATCATACCATGAACACTACACACAAGGTATAAAGAGAACCTAGTTAGCTCTGGAACTGGGAGGATTTCAAGTGTAGGTGGTACTTAGAATAAACTTTAACCCGTTAGGTCTTGATTCTTCTCACTCCATAGCTGAGGATACTGGGGAGAAGGGTTTGGCTTTGGGCTGAGGGTGTTTCTCCTTGGAGTAATATTCTAACTTCTCAGTTGCTGCAAAACACTGACAAAACTTCATGGAGAAAAGCTTCCCTCTCATTTACAACTCCAGTCACGGTCCAACAAGGAAAAATCAGTAGAACTGAAGACAGGAAATAAAGCAGAGAACATGGAAGAGAACAGGGTTGGCTTGCCCAACCTGCCTTTTCAAAATAGATTAAGTGTACTTTGGTCATAATTCTTTCTAGATTCTCTTGTTCTCCCTACTCACACTAACCTAGGAGGTTCCAAGAACAGCAATAGTAAATCCCACACCCGATACAAAACCACCCCGGAACAAAATCCAAATTAACTAAAGAGCACATAAAAACCTTTAGAGTCTATTGAATGTTGATAAACTACTTTTGAACTCCTGCCCTGGAGTGGTTGATATACCCAGAGACAGTTTGGAAATTTCCTAGCAGATATGGTTCAGTTGTTAACCTTTACCCTAGTGGCTAGGTTGGCATTCATTTTATTTAATTTTGATTTTATAAAATAAAGTCCTTTTCCTTCCCCCCATATGTATCCCCTTATTTTCCCTCCTTTCCCCTCCCAATCCCTTCTGGTCAGCCTTCATCAGCCTCCCTCCTCCTCATCCTCCCATCTCCTCCCCAAAAAGGGCAAGGAGGAGATGCCAAGCTCATTTCATTTTTTAAGTTCATAAGAAACTACATTATAGTTGGATAGGACAAAAGAAAACACAAGAATCAAACTCACTGTATGGTTTCCAAGTATGTAAAAAGCACTAAAATGGAAGCTATAACATACACTGAGGACCTAGTGCAGAGGCCAGTGCAGCAGTCTTGGGCATGCTGCTTCAGTCTGTGTTTAAATCTTTGCTCATATTTAGAGGACCTTGCTTTTTTGCTATCCTCCCCCGACTCTTACAACTCTACCTTCTCTTCCATGGAGTTTCCTGAGAGATCCAAGGGGAGATTTGATGGAGACTTCCCTTTAGGTTTAATTAAGTATTTCAAGGGCTCTCACTATTTGGCTGTGGGGTATACTTGTCCCCATTTGTAGGAAGTGGCCTTCTCTGACAGGTGAGCAAGACATTAAGTCTAACAAAAAGTCAGTTTATCACTATATTTTTAAGACCAGTATATATTCTCTGGTTCTTGGTCAACCAACCAATTTCAGGTATGGATTCCATTACTGAAGTGAGCAAGTCAATTATTGGTTGCTTACTCATGAGCTTTGTGCCATGATTGCCCTACCATTATCTTGAACTCATCTTGCTTTCTTATTATACCTCTTTCCCAAGGGTACAGTGGGCTGGTCCATCCCCACCTCAAAAAAAAATGCCCCACAGACCACAAGGGCATCCTACAGGAAATTACTCAAATTTGATGTTTCTTTTCCAGGGCGAGTTTAGTACATCAAGATAAAGCAGTTTTTGAGATTGTCACTGTAGCCAATGCTGACCTGGAACCTGACATATGTTGAGACTAGATTAACCTCAATCTTGCATTTTATGCTTTCCAAATACTGGTATATTAAAAGGCATTTGTCACCATACCCAATCTCAGATTCTATTTTTTGCCCGAGTATGATCCTGAAGGAATATTGCTTTATTCCTCTGAACACTGATATGCTTTGGTCCTTACAGGTCTGAGTCACGCAATTATCTGGCTCCCATTGTCACATGGACTCCATGGTTTTGCCAACATCTGGTGCCATAATGCCTATTCTGAGATCCTGAAACAGAAGGCTAGAAGTGCTCAGGAATTAACTTGTAATATGATCACAGTCAATGGTCTCTTGGGAGCAGGTTCCAATGAAGTTTCAGTTCAAATAAAGTTGTTATCTAGGTTCATTCGGTGGTTTAAGTATTCCTATCACCTTGCAAGCTACATCTTCATGTCTCTTCCCACTGCTCTGCAGATGCACATGAGGTTGCTTCCAAAGTACACTCAACCAAGGTTTTGTCTTACTTTATCAGTGAACTCACAAATAAGATTCTGTTCTAGGACAGTCTCTTAGGACAGGATCAAAGGACTGATTAAGTTCCTCAAAGCTAGCAAGGCTCCTCTCATGCTACAATGCTTGGTGGCTTATGCTATTAAGTCTTGAAAATGGGATTCATGTTGCAGCATCTGGGAGAATCCAAAGGAGATGCCCAAGGGGATCGATTCTGAAGTCCAGGCAAAGCTTCCACTGACATCTAGCCTGTTCTCTTGTGTTCTTGTCTTTTCCAGTGACAATTTGGAAAGAACTACTTATACTTTTCAAAAGCCTAAGTGTCCTTACTCAGTGGCCAGGCAACTGAGATCTTTGTTCTCATGAGTGCAGGCTGACCAAACCCACCCAAGCTTAGGTAGCGGTAGATTAAATCAGAAGATCTTACAAGGACCCCCAAACAAATGCCTGTCCCAAAGGCCTTCTGGAAATATTTGGTGGTTGAGCTATTGTGACCCATACTTCAGGAGGTCTACCATAGTTAAGAGCCCAGCATGTAGAGTTGTACAGGTAAAAAAAGTTTTAATGGTATAATTCTTGGATTCTGATCAACTCCTGATTGGTGAATCATCACACCCCAGTTTCATCCCTGGCCCATGCTTCTGCACTGGCATGGAATAAACAGAAGTTCCAGATACTTTGGAACATGAATCCCAGTTCTTATTTTGAGCTCTCAGACTTCAGAAAATGTTGAACCAAATTACGATTTGGTGGAAGTTCTGAGAATCCAATTGTTTCTCAAGGGCTCTCAAGTTGCACCATTCTTCAAACAGCACTGGTGCTAAGAGCTCCAGGCTGCTTCTACTGTTCAAACAGCTAGGGCGTGCAAAACCCCTGACCCTACAATGATGAGTTTAAAACAATCTCCAGCTTCAATTAACTTAAAAATCACAGGAGAGCACACTGGAAAAGCTTCGAGAGGCACACCTGCACAGCTGAGACCTTGGCAGGGCAGTACTTTTGGACCACTGAGATTACTAGAATGTGAAAATTTGATAATCAAACATTCATGACTGCAGTGCATTCTGTGTATAGTAAGAGATCTTGAGATGAAGTAGGTTTTAAATATTTTCTGCAGAAAACTTAAAATACAAGACTTAATGTAAGACTTCAAGTTGAGGTCCCACATAGCAATTATACACAACCCTGGAATAAATGAGACCTATAAAAAGATCGTAGGATCATCTAAGGCTTCCCCACTCACCAAGGCTCTGCTTTTATTAAGTGAGTCCAGAGCTACCTAAGAAATTTCTGGTCTGAATATCCAGGAGTTAGCCAAGGGCTTATCTAAGAAATGGCCATATGGACAGATCAGTCAAGATTACCAGAAGCTTGTTCGGAAAAAACAAAAAAAACACCTATGTTCAAGAAGTTCACTCTGATCTCCAGATTCCAAGAATCTCCAACTTCAAGTACAAAGGCAGTAAGCAAGGAAAAAGGAATGAGTGGTCCTCTCAAATTCTTAAAAAAAATCAGAACATAAGAAACTTCTCAGGGATGCAAACCATAAGCTGTCCCAGGAATCATTGTATTTGCCCTAGGAAAACTAACAGACATTGGCAAGCTCTAATAGATCCTGGAGAAGTCAGTGTAAGTTACAGAAGCAGGACTCGTCTATCACCTGAGGAATGTACTGCATAGAAGAGACTAGGTTAATGCAACATGGCCATGAAATTGAGGTTCTCAAAACAGTTCAGATGAACATGTCTGAAGTCCTCAGAGCCAAGCGGTGGTGGGGAGTCACAGGAAGAGGAACCATAGACAGATTTGGATGATCCTCAGAGTCAGTTGTCATCTATTATGAGGACCAAGATAATACATAGAAAGGTGGAAAGACAAATACTGTGGCAATCATCTCTCAGGTCAATGCTCTGTAGGAGAACTCAGATTAATATGAACAAAGCTCAGATAGAACCCAAAGTGCTGGATCAGAAAACTTTCCTGGCAGAGGCCGTCTCACTTCCTATTTGACTTTTTTATTTACTCTCCTTCTCTAAGTAGGAAAGAACACAAGAGTTGGAAGGATGGAATTTGCATGATGCTTTTCATGCCAGATCCTTAATTATAACTTTGGAAAATAGATTCTAGGACATGCATTGCCACATTTCCTGTGTTGATCAGAGTATTCTATGTAGTGAAGGCATTAAAGAGCAATGAACACACTTTTGGATTGGGAGGAACACAATTTCCGAAATTATTATTTCCTACATTCCAGCAATAGGAGGGCTATTTCCTTAAGTCATTCCATTTTCTAGGCTATTGTCTCTTAAGACATTGCACTGCTGGGTATCTTATGAAACTTCACAGGATCCTGTCGTCTGTCTACTCTCTAAGGAACCCATTTGACCATCTTATGTGAACTAGAGAAATGCTTCAGAAGTTCTGAGCACTTGCCGATCAGGCATGATACAGAGTTCAAATTCCCACACTTAGATACCTGAAACTGTAACTATGAGAGATCAAATACCTTCTAGCCTATGTTTACAAGTATGTACATCTGCACTGTAGAATTCTAAAGTGAACTTGGAAATTCTAACAGCTAGAAGCTAGATATTCAAGTAGCAACTTGGCTCTCAATGACTTATTTTTAAACTATGTCTAGGACAATGGTGTAAAGAGCCTGGGTTTGACTTCTACAAAGTTAAGCCAGAAGTTTCAGTTACATTTAAATTATAGCAACTTACTTGAATCAACTTCTTCATGGACTCAAGTCATATGATCTTGGACACTGGTTCTCTAAGGTGCATCTGAACCAATACAGAGTAGAAGGTCCCAGAGCAACATCAATTTTCATGATTAGAATAGAAAAATGCATTTGGAGGTATGACCACCATCCCCCATCCCAACCTGTTCCTTCCTGCCCATGGCAGGTATTCACAAGATTGAAAATAAGTAAATATACCAGCAACATTTTCTAAATTTAATCTTATTTTATGTGTATGTGCTTTCCCTGCACGTTACTGTCGCCATAATATGTACATGCCTAGTGCATGGAGAGCTATGTATCCATAGATTTGCCGACATCTATGGAGAGCCAAGATGTCGGCAAATCCCGAGTTAGAGCTGGTTGTGAGCTGCCATGTAGGTTCAAAGAATTAGACTTCATTCCACTGAAGAGCAGCTAGTGCTTTTGACAGCTAGTCACCTCTCCAGTCACTGTTAAGATCATTTTGGTGTAAGTTCCTTTAATTTTTCCCCTTGATGCTAAAAAACTTATTGGTCCTTCTACAAGAAGAGGCAAAGACTATCAGTATTTATGTCTTCCTATTTTAGAAACTTCAATTGGTACAAAACATTTAGAATTTGTATACAGAAAGCCAGACTTGGCATTACATTATCTGCGGTCTGGCTACTTCAGCAGCTGGAATAAGGATTACAAAGTAGAAGTATTCTGCCTGGTGGTATACAGAAGGAAGTCAAGGTCAGGATGGGTCACGTAAGACCCTGTCTCAAAAGTCAGATGAATGAAGGAGATTCAAATGAGGTCTCCTGATCATGGGGGAGACAGAATCCCAAGCCTCATTAAAATGAGGCTTCAAGCCTCAAAACTGAGTTGCATTCAATTGTGTTGTTAGCCAAAGGGGTTACATGGCAATCCCAACAACCCAGGCTATTACTAAGACAATGAGTTGCCATCTGAAAACTGACAGCAGAGCTTGGTTGCCGAGGCCACTCCACACATAACTCACTGAGCATGGAAAGTCAAGCTGGAACCTACATGGAACCTTCCATGATACATTCTCATGATTTTGGAATGAAGAGGTACTCTGCATGCTTACAAGAGAAATGTCTATACCAACCCAGCCACAAAACCTTCGGCATCTTATTGTCACATTTGGTTGTAACATCCTAGAATCCTGTTTAAAGAGGTAGATCCAGAAGGCACAGAACGTGGAGAGAAACTGGGAATAGGAAAAAGCAGCTGTAATTTGAATATATTGTATGAGAAAAGTCTCTTCTCAATAAACACACATTTAGACTCCTTCACTACCGAGATGGCTTAGTAATATGGACGACTCTCTGGGTTTGCATGTATTAAGTCTGCACATATTGAGGCCCCTATGAATTTCAATATGAATATAGTACAAAATTTTACAGGGGTTAATCATTTGTCTTCTCAGATTTAGCACTAATAATCTACAGTGAAAATTTCCACCATCTTTCTAGCTTTAGATATTTACATGTTCCAAAAAAAAAATATTACCTCTAAGTGCTTTTCCTGGCTGCTTTTAGAAAAGCCAAGATCTATCCGATATTTGTTTTCCCTCAGCCTCTGAAAGGTCAAGTGAACTATTCAAGCCCAATGCAAACTGTGGTTCTCTTGGACCCATCTTGCAAGCTAATACTTATAAGGCCTTGTAATCATGAGAAGTTGTGCTGACATATACATTTGTGGTAAATACTAGTGTTAAACCAGGCCGAAGAAGCCACATTCACACAAATCGACAGGTCAGATTCTAAACAGATAGGAATGTTTCCCAGTGCACAGGCACATCATCCAAATCAACCATTGTACTGTTCTGACTTCTGAGGTCTCATTTGGGGCCGGGGGAGGGGGAGCACTAAGGCCATCCTGGCTAGGAGAATGTAGACCTGCAAAGGGATAGGGTTAGCGTTAGACCAGTCAGCTCCCTCAGAGTCTGAGCCTCTGAAAACAAGTGCTGACTTGCTGCTGATCCAAGAGACAGACCTGGGAGTTTGCTCAGATTCCTCCGGAAACTAGAGGTTTCCCCCCCAGTTATAAAAACTAGAACAGTCCTGCAAAATTCCTCTGTGGAAATACCTATTGAAGTCACGAGGACGGTGATTATCTTCTCCATTTTGTTTTCCACTCTGCAACCAAGGGACACTGTAGGGTTGATAGGCTATGGATACTAACTATATAGTCTGGCTACAGCTTTGTTATTTTTGAGCCTATGCTGTAAAGCTGACAATTTGGGGCTGACCTTAGTATCATTGGTTGTTTCTGCTTTATTCTTTGGGGTAGGCCTGCCACCCAGCTCCCAGATAAATCACATGGAGGCTTCTTATACGTGGTCCTGTCTTGAATTACTTTAAGCCAACTTTTCTACCTTTTGCCTCTGGGCTTTTAACTTCTAGTAATTTTCTACTTTTACTCAATGGCTGGCTGGGCGACTCATCCCCTTTTCTCTCCTTGATCTCTTTTGCTCCTCCCATTTAATCTCTCAGCCTAGAAAGCCCACCGATCCTTTCTCCTGCCTTGCTATTTGGCCATTCAGCTTTTAATAAGAGCAATCGGGTGTATTAAACAGGCAAAGTAACACAGCCTCAGAGTTAAATGAAAAAGTATGCAGTGCATCTTTACATCATTGAAACAAATGGTACATAGGATAAACAAATGTAAGATCTTAATATTCTACAACACCCCAGGTTGGGCTGGTGCATTTCAGTGGGCCCAGAGGGTTGGCACAGAAAAGAAACTGTAATAGTAATGAAGGCAAAAAAAATCCAAAGTATTCAGTAGACCTGCCTAGAAGACAGCTAAATAGCTAGGAGGAGGCTAGAACAAGTTTATCCTTACACTACATAGCTCATTTACAGTTCTACCTTGGAGTCTCATGGATATACCATACCCTAAGTCTCTCTGAACAATGCCTGAACTTGCCGCTGTATAGTAGGGTCTGGGGGAACTGAGGTGTTTTTAGAAGATCAGCAACGGGACATCATATTGTGCAAATTTTCTTTAGGAAATAGAAACACATCAATACTGGGCAGCAATGGGCCAACCGAGTAGTAAAGATCACAGGTCTAAGATCTGTGAACTAATTTGTTGTTTTGAAAGCAGGAGGTGACTCTGAACATCTACCTCATGAGGATGGCTTTCCTTAAACTAAAGAAAACTCACCCCTCACATATACACACACCCCATGGCTGCGTAGATAAAGCCATCTTAAACTGTGTTGCATAATTATTCTGGCTCTCCCTAAGGGTATATGAAGCCAAGTCAGAGTGTAAATTGGGAACTGTAGAAGAGTGGCTGGAATCTCAGGTGTGCACCACCAGGATCCATATTGCAGTTTTAAGTTGTTACAGCTGCTGAAGTTACGGTACTGGTACTGACCCCTACCTATGTAGAAAACAGTTCAATTTTCCTTTGGAAGCTATGGTCTGATAGGAGGGGCATCATTGTACATTTCCTCCATGGGAATTACTTCAAATGAGATGGAGCCTAAACTTAAACCACCCCATGATAGAACCAGTATCCATTTCTAGCTCTAGAAGTCCCTACACCTCGAGATTATGGTATTCAAGTCAGGAGTGATCAGCCTATAAACTATAGTGGCTTTTATACATATCAAGCCTTAACACCACAGATGCCAAGGGCAAGAATGTTACTTCAAGACAAGGGCTCACACACTGAGTTTAGGATGCCACTGTCAAACTAATGGAGTCTCTGCCCTAGAGCTATGGAGGGGCATCATTGTACATTTCCTCCATGGGGATTACTTCAAATGAGATGGGGCCTAAACTTAAACCACCCCATGATAGAACCAGTATCCATTTCTAGCTCTAAAAGTCCCTACACCTCGAGATTATGGTATTCAAGTCAGGAGTGATCAGCCTATAAACTATAGTGGCTTTTACAAGCCTTAACCACAGATGCCAAGGGCAAGAATGTTACTTTAAGACAAGGGCTCACGCACTGAGTTTAGGATGCCACTGTCAAACTAATGGAGTCTCTGCCCTAGAGCTATGTTCTATAGGTTCAGTAGCCACTGTCCTTTTTTCTTATCACTGTCCTTCATGGGTAGCAAGTGCTTTTTCAGAGCCTGACTACCACAAAGGCCAACTTGAGTGTAAAACATGACAGGATGAAGCAGGAAACTAGTCTGGCGCCTGAATATGTTGTACAGAAGAGGCAGTGGCCATTTATAGTAAAATTAGGACATGTCCCTGAAAGGAGGCCCCTAAACATAGAAACAGATCTGCAGTCCTCAGACAAAGAAACAGATTGGAGAGTAAACACAGAGTTCTCAGGACACTTTTTAAATACAAAAATCAAAACAGTAAAAGATAAGGGACTCATTCCCAGAACCCAACAGAAAAGATGTCACAGACATGATCTAGAGCAAATACCCTCAGACACATCTTCAGATACCAAGAGTTCAGATGGCACCAAAAATGCTGGTCAGAAGGCTTCCTGGCATAGGCCAAGTGCATGCTCCGAAAGGTTACTTCCTCCTTCCTGTTTCATTCCCCCCAACACACACACATACTTGTAGTCAAGTTGATAACCAAGACTCCCAGAATGGGATGGACCACCTACGAGAATTTCTTGGTTGTGAAATGGTTAAGATCCACTTCTATTTTGGTCCTTGGAGTTGGGAAGACGCCTCCTACACTCTACTGGGAGAACATGGAAATGGGCCTTGTCTTTTTGCTTTTAATCTTGCCAGCAAGTCCATTTTTTCCACTGGAATTAGAGCCTACTTCAGAATTTGGGCATATACACACACCAGCTGAAGTATCCAGCCTCACTGAGTAGTCTATTACTGGATTATTGTATTTCCTATTCATAGGCAGTTAGTGTTGAATTAGTTGAACCACAACCTGTAAGTCATTCTAGTAAGTCTATCTAGAAATAGATACCTACAGACCTATCTTATATCTATATCAATTTATCTATATTTATATTGTACACAGCAATATATAATAGATACATATCTAGATATTGAGAGCATGAAATTCATTCTGTTTAGTTCTAGAACTCTAGAGACTATTTATGCCCCCCTTCTTGGTCACAACTAAGTATATGAAGGGCAAGTATCTGAAAGAATGGGATTGGGCTTGATACTTTCCATGCCAGGTCTATAACCATAAGCTTGGGTGGCAATTCCAGGTCCTATACTTTTCCCACTTTATTTCTGAAGTGAAAAAAATTCCATGTAACAAGGGCCCAAAAGCAATGAGTTGATTGGAGAAGGCAATGACTACATAGAACTTCAAGTTTTGTTGTTCTATTTCAGAAATTCTAGCAGTGGGATGGAACTCAAGTCTGCTTTTCTTTATTCTCTGGGAAATTATCCCTTAGGATGCTTGTACTGCCTTCTAAGTTACTTTAAGCATTTTAACCTTGACAAGATCATGCTGTTCTGTCACCTATTGCTTGAACAGCTTGGTCATCCATAAGGGCTGGAGAGACATGGCTCAGTTAAAAGCACTTGATCAGTCCTGATACATGGAGTTCAGATGCCAGCACCCAGATACCTGCAACTGCAACTCAGATTAAATGGCTTCATCCTGCATTCCCAGACATATGCATTTACACAAAAATGCAAGCATACAAGTCTAAGAACTTGACCATTTCCACAGCTGGAATCTCATACATGCAACAGCTTAGCTTTCAATGGCTACTGTTCCTAGGAAGGTAAAATTTTAAACTAGGGCAATAAGCTTAATATAAAGGCCTCGAGTTTCAGTCCCAGAAAAAACTTATAGCAGCTTATTTGAAAATACTTTATAATTTATCTCATTTGTTCCACAAATCTTAATTACCTCTAAGTGCTTTTCCAGTCAAACTGGTTTTTAAGAAAGATTTGTCATTGTATTTCTAGTTTCTTTTGGACTCAAGAAAGTGTCAGATGACCTCTCCAGGAGCATAACGCAAACGGTGGCTCTCATGGACCTATCTTGAAGGATTATCAATGGCGATAGGCCTTGTAATCATGAAAACTGTGCCTACACATTTGAGATAAATGTTCATTTTAAAGGATGGCAAAGGTAGAGCCATATTCATACACACCAACAGCTCATGATTCTATAGGGGTAAGAAAATATTCCAGTCCACAAGCTCATTGTCCAAAGAGTTGTTCTGACTTCTAAAACCTCATTCATCAAGGAGGCAGAAGTCATCCTGCTAAGAGTGTTGGCCTGCAAAGATTCAGAGCAATTGAGTCATCTGGTCAGCAGAGTTTGAGCCCCTGGAAAAGTGTTGGCTTGCTGCTTTTTTTTTTGATTATTATTATTTTTATTTTCCTGTTTACTCTTGACTACAATTGCAAAAATAACATAACATAAAATAAAATAAAATGAAATAACTTGTTATACAGTTGAGTCAATCATCTCAGATCTCACCACCCACCTTTGACAGGTTAATCTTGGAATTCAGGCCTCTCCCAACAGGACTCCAGTGGGTATAAAAGAACAGACATCAGGCCTAGGAACCTGACTGCCCTAGACACAGTTTGTGGATCAAGGCAGGAGACAAGACCAGGTCCCTCTCCAGAAGCATCTCAGCATCAGTTGAGTTAAAATTCTCACCAGGAATGAGTGCTGAAATACCAGTCCCAGAAGACCAGATATTGGAGGAGTACACAGTCTGTTTGGAGGTCCAGGTAGGCATGTTCCCTCTCAGTCTGGGGACTGGGGCATCCCTCTAGATTGAGAGAGGGGCAGCTGCCATTCATGGTGTGTGTGTGTTTACATGTTGTAGGCCTCCTGGCTGGTGTTCTAATGGAGGGCAGCCTAGCAAAGCTTTAAGTTGAGTAGAAGAAGTGACCAGCAGCCATGTTGTAGGTAGAATGTCTTAGCTTGCCTCTTGCCATAGCTCCTTCTCACTGGAGGTTTCTTAGAACTGACAGAAGCATCGTTTGTGGGCAGAGAATGTATTGGATTTGGTTGTGTCGTCTTGGTTCTAGTTTTGTGAGCCTTGGCTTTGAGACCATTGCTTTCCACGTGAGAGAGAAACTCCCTCCCCTCGATTTCTATACCCAGCCCTGAGACCTTTTATTTTTTTAATCTATTTTGAATTAGGAGCTCAGAGGAAAATTTGCCAACATTGACCCTGGAACCTGCCCTATAGCTCAGTTAGCTAATGAGTTTGGGATATTTTGGGCTCACCTGAGGCAGCTTGTGGGATCTCTTTAGATACCTGAGCAGGGGTATCCTCCAGCTTCTCCACAGCTGTGAACAGAGTGACTCTCAGAGACTGGCTTGCTGCTTTTCTAAACAGAACTGGGAGTTTGGGGAGCCCTGTGCTTAGGTCCACTCTGGAAACTAGAGGCTCCATCTATCACAACACAGTCCACCCAAGTCCTTGTGCAGAGGATTACCTATATAAATGGTAAGCAAAGTGAAGGCATTTACTATTTTCTCTACCTTATTCCTCATCCTGTAACAGAGGACACTGCGGGGTGGCTAGGCTATGGTGCCAAATATTAGCTTCCTATAGCTAACTTTATGTTCTCTGAAAACTTGAAGGCTGGCAATGTTGGGGGCTGAGCCTAGGTCACGATGTGACATTTCAGTGGGGCCAAAGATGGCCGGTATAAAAACGAGGCATGTGAATGTAGAGACCGACCACACAACTGGACCAAATGCCAAGTCTGAAAATATAGCTAAGTTATGACAAGAAGGTGGTCTAGAATAAGCCTTACACTTGTCTTCTTGTGATAAAATTCCCTGGAGTGTGGTCAGAACACCACAGCCCACCTGCAGCACTCTTCTCCAGGAGACTCTGTACAGACTTCACCCTGCTTCACTTATTGCCTAGAAGTTTTTGAAAAGGAGAGAAATCTTGAGTCTTTTTCAAAGATAGGTAAACATGATATGTGAAATTTTCCTCAGGAAATGTGTAGACTTACTTCCAACCATATTGGACAATGACCAATCAGAGTATAAAGCAAACCTAGTTGCCAGACTTAAGAAATGAGTTTGCTACAAAAAGCCAAATCACTGGGAAGGCTCACATCATAATAGCCTTTCCCATGGCAGCATAAATAAAAAATAAAAATTGATTATTCTAGCTTCCCCAAGGCTACATGAAGCTCTGACAGAACCACATACTTTGGTAGGGTACACAATAGAGGTGTGCCTTGTAACCCAGATGAGAGTATATTGGGCCTGGATCCATATGAATCATAAGGCTCCATATTTAGGGTCTTAACCATAGAAACAAAGCCTACTCTTAAGATAGTAATAGCTAAATATACCCAGAGACAATTCATTTACACCACTTGGAGAGATCATGGATTGATGAGAGGCCCCGCTATGTATTTCCCAACATGGAAATTTTGGCAAATGAATGGAGCCTAGACTAAAGCTCCACATTCCACCTCCAGATGCACTTGCTCCAATAATGGCAGTTTTGTTACCTAGTAATGTCAATTTGACATAAGCTAGAGTCAGGGGCAACCACAGAGAAAGTAACTCCATAATATCAGGCTGCAGTAGAGGGAAAGCAGAATCTACAACTCTGTCTGTGGTAGCAACTGAAAAAATGTAGCTTTCTGGGATCTGTGCAAGCAGAGGAGTGCATGCAGAGGGGGGTTGGCCTGGTGCATTCTGCACCATGGGGATGCTGCTACTCATGGAGGATAGTATCTAGAAAAGATGTTTAGCTTTTATAAGCCAAAGATGTACCAGAAGTTTCTGCATAACAGGAAAGCACACAGCTTGTCTTAAGTCCTGGCTAGTCTGTGAGGCTGGTTCGTCTCAGCTGCTGAAAGGCATTGGACTATAGAAATTGTCCTGAGAAGATTGTAGTCCAAATCTGATCTCTGCTGTTTGTCAACCTGGTGGCTTTGTCATAGTCCATTTGAAATCATCGTTGTGGGGCCCCCATCTTCCTTTTGGATACTTCCAGTTCGCAATTAGGCATTGTCATGGATCACTGCAAAAAACATAAGACTAAAACCCAACACCATATACAAGAAGCTAAATATGCATGCATATTTATTCAGAAGAGGATTAGTGACAATAGAACTGTCTTTTTAGTCATTCTTCTGTTCCATTATCAGGTAACTTTTCTGATAGAGATTTTGCATTTTCCTTTAACAAATATGCTTGGGTTTAGAGAAGGAGAGAGCCACACTCCAACTCCAAAGCCAGCTTTAATTTATAATTTAACTGGGACTTCAACTTATCTTGTAAGTAAGAGGTTTTAAAGGAAAGATTTTACCATGTAGAGTGCATTGGTACCACCAATAGATTACTCTTTTGCTTCTGAACTTTTCTGGATAGCCCCCTTCTGTTGTAGATGTCTACATGCCCAAGGTCATTTAAGTTCTTGAAGATGGCTATTTCTGGTTTTCTGTAAAGACAAAAACAAAAACCTGCCCCAACCCTTTGTTTTCTTACCACTTAAAGAATTGTAGTATGGGTAGATGAGCCATCAATTCTTATTTTCATAAGGAGGAAAATCTGGTTCAAATCGAGTCTTTATTAATTTTAATGGTACCCATAACTTTTCTTCACCTGTGGAAACAAGCAAAAACCTCTTCCCCAATGTAGCACACAGCCTGTGGCTTCCATTTTGAGATGAGTACATCTTTGAAATAGACATGATTTAGCTCATCCGTTTTTTCTATAGTCCAATGCCTTTCAGCAGCTGTTCCTTTCTTATTAGCACTGAAAAAATTAAAACATTAGTCTTTTTCTAGGAGTCTGTTACTCTATTTAGCATCTCATTTAGAGTTAGATTTGATCTGCCTATGACTGCTTGCCCTGTAGGATTATGTGATATTTCTGTAATATGCTTTATATAATAAGCAAAAAATTGTTTCATTTTACTAAAGACATATGCTGGAGCATTGACTGCCATAATCTCTACAGGTATTCCCATGATGGCCATAACTTCTAGCAAATGTGTGATTACAGAATAAGCTGTTTCTGAACTCAAAGCAGTTGCCCATTGAAATCCTGAAAATTTATTTTATGATGTACATATCTTAATTTTCCAGATTCTGTAAAATGAAATACATCCATCTGACAGATATTTTATTTCTATGTATACCTTTTGGGTTACTCCCTCCCTGCTAGTAATGGAGTTTGATTATAGAAACAGGTGGGACAACTTTACAATTTCTTTGGCTTATTGCCAAGTGGAGAATTTTTTAATCCTTTGCTATTGATGAATTTATGAAATTGAGGCCTTTAGCACACTTCCTGTTAATAATTTATCAATTTCATCATTACCTTGGGCTAAAGGACCTGGCAGACCTGTATGGGATTGAATATAGAAAGGATGATCCCTAGTCCTGATTATTTCTTGTAATAATGAAGTTAATTCTGACTCATTAGTAAAATCAGCAGTTTCAATGTGTAGAACTCTTTCTGCATACTGAGAGTCAGTGACTATGTTGAGAGCTTGGGTAAAACCCATTAATACCATTCACAATAGCATATAATTCTGACTTTTGAACAGAATTTATAAGGGCTTTGAGACACTTATATTTTCTGATTCGTAACCTGCCTTTCCTGACTTATTTGTATTTTATAAAATGTGACTCCAGTAATTGGTTTATCTTGTACAATATGAGGAAGAATCCAATTATAGTTTTCTTTAAAAATTCAGTTCTTTTGCTTTGAAGGTATGTTGTTAAATATCTCCCAAAAAATTACGGCAGGCTCTTTGCCAAGGTTCACTTTCTACCCATAATTGGCCAATTTCTTCATTAAAGGTACAACAATTTTCTTCTGGGTTCATTCCTGTTAGTTGACAAAGTCTTTAACTTCCCCTTTAAAGATCAATTCATAAATCTTTCCCACATATGTCTTTAATTTTTTACTCAGTTTTATGTGGTGGAATGGATATTTCTAATATAACATTTTCCCTTTGCATTAAAATTCTCATAGGGAAATGCTTAGAGGGTAAGATAACTAGGATGCAATTAAGGTCTGGATCCATACCATCCACATGTGCATCATGTAATTTCTTTTCTACCAAAGCTAATTCTCTCAGCTTCAGCTGACAATTCTATTGAACTATTTAAGTTCTTGTCACCATTTAAAGTTTTAAATTATCCAGTTCATTTTTTATTCCAATAGTGGGTTGTAAATTGACAATGTCTCCTAGTAATCTGTGAAAATCATTTAAAGTCTTTAATCTGTCTCTCGTGATTTGTATCTTTTCGGGTCTAATTTTTTGAAGGTCTATTTTATAGCCTAAATAATTAAATGGAATCTCCCCCCTTTGTATCTGCCAATAGGATGTTGTCCATATAATGGTATATTATGGATTTGGGGAATTTGTTGCCTATTTTTTTCTATTGGCTTTTATACAAAATGCTGACATAGCATAGGGCTATTCAGCATCCTTGAGGGAGGGCCCTCTACTGATACCTCTCTTTACAGGCCAAGAATTTTAAGTGGGCACTGTAAAGGTGAATTTTTCTTTATCTTGTTCTTTTAAAGATACTGTAAAAAAAAAAAGTGTAGTGGGATTATGCTGGTAATGTTATAAATATTTGTCCTGCCTATGGGTTTAATAAAAAGCTGATTGGCTAAAGGCAAACCAGAAATGTGGGTAGGACTACAAGGCTAAGAAAATTCAGGATCTCAGAGCAGACAGATGCCAGACAGATGCCCGAGAGCCACCACAGACAAAGATGGCAGCAGACACAGAAAAGCAGCGTAAATGCTGCTATGAGAAAACATACCAAGCTGCTCAGCTGAACAAGATGGGTTGAGTTCAGATAAAGAAGTTAGCAAGTTATATGCCTGGGCCCTAGGTCAATGTAAAAATAGAAGGTGTTTGTGTGATTCTGTGACTCGGTGGGACTGCAAAAACTGCAGGTCTGCGGGGCTGAACCTTGAGGAAAAGCTGAAAAGGCTGGCCAGAAGCCTTACAACACAGGAGACTCACTCAAGGAGACATCTGCAATGCCTGTGTGGGCCACTTGTGAGAACTGGAAGTTGCCAGCAAGATAAAACTGGAGTCATAGGATAGATGCAAGAGCAGGGCCCAGTCTAAAGATAGCATTAAAGCCAGAGAAAGTGGAAACTAAACAGGATGAAAAGCAACCAGATCAGTAAAGCGCAGGCGTTTAAATGCCACAATTCCACTTCTATCACCTCAAATGCTTCTCCAGCCCAGCCTGTATGCTGCAGTAGCCAATCAGATGATGGCTCAGATGCAGACACAGTTGGCTTCCAGCTCTAATAGAACTCTAGGTTTTCCCTGTTTAGATTTTACCTACTGGAGAAGACAGAAATATATTGTGGGATCATTTACAAAGGCCATTTATTTTGGGCAAGTCCTCATGGACTCATCTCTTCAAGCCTTGCTGCAGCAGTCAGAAAACGGCTGCTGAGAAGCGTGAGGAGTGGGGGCCAGCACTTCTCCCCAACCCCACTCAGGAGTGGTGACTGAGCTTCATATAGAAGCAAACAGGTCGGTTTATACTTTGAAAAGACCACAAAATGAACTGATCCCCTCCTATTTTTAACTCGCTAATAATTCTTTAATACCTGCTACTCTGCCAAAAGACATTTTCTAGGATAGTTTCTAAAGAGTTACCCATCCCCCTTCCAACAAACTCTGGTCATTTTCCTAGCTTACTACTAGGAAAAGTGTACATAATAGATGCTGAGTATTCCATAGGAAAGCTGAATGCTGCTGCAAAGTGCTCTTTAAATATTTTTAACCCTTCAATGAATGAAATTAGAGGATTTCAGGGGACAGAGATGGAGTATAATTACCTATGGATAATAAATTACTCCATGATTACCTCAGTTGACCTTTGTGGAGGCTGTGTCTATAGAGTAGCAGCCTTGTCTTTTTTTTTTAGAGTTTGGAGTTTTGTCTTTTTCTCCCATTAAGAGTTGTTTAGACGTTGTGTGTTGAGGCTAAGAGTTGGTTGATTGGCTTCTTGGAGCTGGGCTTCTGAACATCAGGACAGCTGAATAGAGCTCCTCATGGAGCTTGCTCATATAAGGTTTCTCAGGTCAGCCCAAGTTGTCCGATTGCCTTTTCTAGAAGGTTAGTTGGGGCTGAAGAATCAAGCTATGCTTAAGCAAGAGACGAGACCACTAAAAGCAAAACTTGCTTTACCTTGGACAATTTATACCGCAACCAGCGGGAACCAATTAATAGTGATTAACAGACCAGCATTCAGGTGAAATTTGTGGAACACAGAAGCTGCCCAGGTGCTTTCTCCTCACTCTGGCAGCCAAACTTGGTAAAGTATATAAAGCTTCACCCAGGTGGTAGTGGTTTTGAAAGTATGAGGGGGCTCAAGAAACGCAGCTGGGGCCTGGCACTGTAAGAAGCCAGAATAAGCCATGAGAGAACATTTGACCTCAAGTAGCAGGTTCAAGCCTTAGTTTGTTTGTGGAGAGAGGTAGAAGCTTAGGCACCACAAAGAGCCCAGGAGAGGCCATCAGTGAAAGTGCCACCCAGCTGCAACAACAACACTGGCATTTGAGATAACAAGTACCTTGAGATGGCTACCAAGAACAGCAGCAGTGATGAGTGGAACATTCTGAGTTTTAGGAGACAAGGCTGTATGCTACAGAAGGTAGAGCCAGAAAGGTGACCCCACCCTATACCCTTTGAAAGAGCTCGAAAGAACATTAGTTCCAGACATTGGATATTGGTCAACTCAGACTGCTGGAGTTTGGCTTTATTTTGATCTTATTGTGACTGTGTGCCCTGATTCTTCTTTTCAAATCCTTAGAGATTATGGACCTCTATAAAGTTGAAGTGTTTGAATTTGTAAAGCTCATTTTTTAAGCTTTAAAATGTTTTACATTATGACATATAATCCCCCAGGCCACACAATATAAACAAGATTGTGGCTTAAACAGATGTGTATGTGTCGTCAAGCTGACAAGGAGTTGTGCTAGTTTTGTGTCAACTTGAGGCTTCCTTCCGATTCTAGCTTTTGTAACTTGAAAAGATTGTCTCCATAAGATCTGGCTTATAGGCAAGCCTATAAATATTTTAATTGGTGAATTATGGGAGAGGTGGTGCCATCCATGGGGGCTGGTAGTCCTGGTTCTATAAAACAAGCAGGCTGAGAAAGTCAGGTAGAGCAATTTAAGCAACACCCACCCATGGGCTATCAGGCTTCTGCCTGGAGTTCCAATCTTCCTTTCATAAAATGTAGAAAGAAGCATAAGCTAAATAAATTTTCCTCCAACTTGCTTTTGGTCATGTTTCCTCACAATAGTAAACCTAACACCTACCAATCAAGTCAGGGTGTTCAGGTTGGCTACAGTGGCTTTTCCAGGTGGGCATATGTGACTGCTTAATCACAGTTGTTAAGGATGGCCTTACTACTTCAGCTTAGGCTGTCAGAACATGAACTTCCTGGAGGGGGGCACGTAGAATTGTATTTGTCTACCCCCATGCTGTGTCTATCTCTAGCCTTTTGACCATTGCGGGCAAAAGTCTCCCAGAGCCTGAAGGAGCAGCCTAAGTGCCAAGTGGAGTCACAAAACAGGATAAGGTGACCTAGAACACTTCACATGTGAGAAACATACTGCATAGAGGCAGAAGCCATCTATGAAAATGTAGTTCTGAAGGTCCAAAACCACAGGACCGCATGAAAATGTCAGTACTTTTGACATTGAGGCGTGGCTTATTGGCCAGCATAGATATGGGATGCACCGATGACCTTCAAAACTATAAGCCTTGAGGAATGACTGGGAACAGCTTAAAGATGGAGTGCATATCTGCAGCTCTGCTTTCTTTATCACTTGAAAGACCCATTTGGATGAGTGGATCATTCCAACATTCCTCCCTCTTATTCATATTGTAAGTTGCTATTGACCTCTTAAATATTAACCTATCAATTGCCTGTGACTAAATATCTAGCTACATTTGATACCCAACATGGGGCCTCATACCAGTCCAACACGACCTAAACTCTCAGCCTTAAGGCAAGTTGGGGGCACATCTTGTTTCATTTTAAAAGAAAAATTTGCCTTTATAAGCCAAGAACTGAGCACTATAAACAGTGAAGAATTCTCCCACAAAGGAATGTTAAATAGCTCCACTTTGTGCCATTATTTTGTGCATCAACCTTTAGAAGTAATATGTAAGCAGTTTCAGTAATCATTTGCCACTACATGGAGGATATGTTATTGACTAACTCAGATATATTAAGCAGACTTCAGAGACAAGGGGACACAAGGGATTGGAATGTATCAGGGGACAGACGACTTGTCAAGATTCCTTACATCAACTGTCACTGGTCACTGGGATGGAGAGACTGAAGGATCATGGAAGGCAGATAATGGCCAAGAAAATGCCATAGCCATTGTGTCAGAGGGTGGTGGCTCTAGGTCATCTTCCAATGGCTGAAAAGCATACCATCTAACCAGAGCTTAGATGGAATTCATGCTAGGGTAGAAGGCTTCCTAGCAGAGGCTAAGAGCATCCCTGTCTGAGAGGGCACCTTTTTCGGACTTTCTTACTCCTTTGTCCCCATACCTCAAGTATGGAAAGGACAGTCTGAAAGGATAGAACTTGGCATGGTGCTTTGTGTTAGACCATAAGGCTAGAAGAACAGATTCTCCAAGAAAAGGCATATTATGCATTGTCCAGTTTTCAATGTCTGAATTCCACATAAAGAGTCTTAGAACAGTGAGCTGAGTGGATGTTGGATGTCAACATTTAACTCATCTTCCTAAGTCAGTTCCTAGATCTTTTTAATGCCAAGGCCTCAACTACACTTCAAGTCTGTTTTGTTCCTTTATCTCATGCAAATTAAGTCAGAATAATTTAATCTCCACAGGCAAGGAAGATCAATGCTTCACTAACATTCTCATTTGGACTGATGAGAAATTTTAAAACATATTGTCACATTTGCCTTGAAGATGCCCAAGAATCCTGGATCCCATATCCCACCTTCTAGACCAATGCCACTATTTGCACAGTATCTGATGTGCTTTACACACTGTAGCTATATTTTAATACAGAAATGAAACTCTAAAACCAAAGTCACTCTTGCCAAGATGCTCCAATGACGTCTGAGCTGTTTCTGCTGAGTGCAGGACACTGTCACATGTTATTCATATGTGACATGGCTAAAAAAATAGCTAGTTCATTTGATAACATTGATATATATAAACCAAAACTCAAATTTCCAATTCTCACTTTCAAAGAGGCCTCTTCCTCATGTCAAACAGGCATGGGCCGCATTATATGTTATCTTCTCTAGAGCACACACTTGGGTTTACATAAAAGCTTCCCTATGCAGGCAATCTCATCACCATTGATTCTAGGATAGATGCTTCAGAGATCAATTTGGATGTTGCTAAGACTGGCTAAAAGAATGCCCTCCCTTAGAGAAGGCCCATGTTAAAAATCCCAAGTAGCTTGCATCTTAGCACATACAACATAATATCCATCCACCATACCACACATCAGATTCAGCTGGTCTTGTTTCATAGCAATAAGCCATTATGAGGCATTAAGGCTAAATATGGAGTGACGATCAGATAAAGTGTAAACAGTAGGTATAGGCTGAGCTATTTCATCATTTTGATGAGAGCATAAAGTCAAACTCCAAAATATCAGAACCCACTGTCCCTTTAACAAGAGACAGAAGGGCTATGATTGCTTGTTCCTGGAAGACAAACATCTCACACCCAACTGGGTTGCTAACAAGCCCAGACTCTGAAGAATTTGTCTTCAGCAGCATTTATGTGCCCTTCTGTGTGGAGAGTTGGGACTCCTTGGCTAACTTTACGAGTTTCTGTAAAAAGGGGAACACGGAGCTGGTCTTTTCTGTTTTTTTCATAGAGCAAGCCAACTTAAGTCTCTCCCTATCCAATTCCAAAGCCATCTTTTTCTGTTAGATTGTTCAGAATTCCCAGCCTATGAACTCTTTTGAAGAGCTTTGCATTCGTTGGATCACAAGATAACTCGAGGCAGCTGGGGTTATCAGCTGTAAGGGACATGCGGAGGAAAGAACTTGACCTTGAGAAAGTCATGTTAAGCCCACAAAACTCAGGCTTCTCTCATGAATTGGGATGCCTTTCTTTAGGCTTATCTGAATTCCTTCACATATTCCTCTTAGGCAGCAGCTCAACTTCACCGTCTTAGACTCCACTTGTTTGCCCCCTTTATATATATTTAGATTTCTCGCCTGCTTCTAAGAGGTCTTGCCATAGGCTAGAACAGTTTCTCTTCCAATAATTCAGTATACAGAAAGACAGTCTCCACATAGTGTCACCATGAAAAGGACCAAGAAAGCAGCTGGAGCGATAAGCTTTTACTGCCCTAAGCAGACGGTACCTGGCGCCGCTTAAAGCAAACAGTAGCTGGTGAAGCCTCTTCACTAACACTCCCTCAATAAATCACAGAAGGTGTCTTTAAGATAAGCGCAATGGCCAAGGGAACAACTCAACTCTTCCCTGACCTCGGGACCTTCCGTCCTTGCTTCAATAAAATTTTCTGCTCCTCTCCCTTTCTCTTTCTTCTTCTTCCCTGCCCCTGAGGGTATATATATACCCTGTCCTATTTTCAATAAATGAAACCTTGATGCTACTCAGACTGACTCTGTCTTAAATGCGCTTGGTCCCCTTTCTCTCTCACCCCCGCATTGTATTTCAGGAGGAGCCTAACAAATAACTGATCCCGCTGGACGGGTCAGCTCATGTGTCAGGCTCCTGTAACCATGAGCTACTAGGATCAACTGGAATACAATATATACCCCTCTTGGCTCCTCCTCAGTCACAATCCCCACCACCTGGATGACAGAAGTCTCATTTACACTCTGCTGGGCAGCTGTAGACCTTTGTACCCAGGAGCCCACTACACATGCCTTAATCAAAGGCAATAAATCTCCATGTGAGCCAGAAAGTCAAATCAGAATAAAGTTGCCCTTTACCACACCTAGGTTAAGACAAGCTAGTGTTTCTAATTTCTAAGTTCCTGTTTCTCCATTTTAAGTCCTTGCAAAATAAGGTTTCTATTTGTAGTTAAATAAAAAGAACAGGAACTTCGTAAGTCCTAATTAAGGATAAAGCCCTGTTTATCCTAAAAATCCTCGTTAGGATTTCTATTTGTAATTAGGTTTCCGTTCCCTAGGTCTCCTGTAAATTGTTACAACCCCATTTTTCTTGTTTAGCTTTGTTAGGATAGATACAGTAAGGGAAGAACAAAGACAATGTATAACGGAGCCCATGCTCTAGCCCCTGCAATACCCTATTCCCCTATGAAACTTTAAGAGGCTAGCCGAGGCTGCTCTCTCAAATCCCAGTTTAGGGTGAGGCAACCCCACAGAACATTTTGGTTCAACTGAACCACTGTGGACCTCCTCTTATTCTCCTCACAGATCTCAGGCTTAATTTTCAACCAGAAAGTCCAGATTCAACTTTAAACAGCAGTCCTTCACTCTAACATAGAGGGCAAGGGGGGAAATATGACCCCATTTGATAAACTACCCTGAAGTATTAGGATTACACCATGAAGTGATTGTAAGTCACAAAAATAGTTTTGTTTTCTAAATAAAGATTCCAGATGCACCAAGAAATATTAACCAAACCTGGCATTTACAATGAGGAAACATGACCACAGAACTTTGGATCCCAGCCTTGTATGAAGAGATAAAGCTTACCCTGAACACAAAAGCTGCTCAGGACTCCACAGTGAGTTTATCACCTGTGTCTCGATCACATCTGAGCCCCACTCTTATAAACGAACTCTGCACTAATGGGAACTGAGCCACACTGATGGTAGTTTATCATTCACAGCTGATAAAGCTGCCATCTTGGTGGCTGAACTTCGGGGTCATTTAACTTGCTCAGTGGAATTCTCAGTAAAGGGTTCCTTGAAATTCCCCTCATTTAACCCCCAATGACTGGAACAGGAATATCAAGAGAAAGGGTCAGATGAGCCCATGGTGCCTACTGGGTAGGCATAGGCTAAGCAACCATCCCCCATCATGGCAGCATGAAATTAAGACATCCTTGAACCTTCTAGGGGAGCTTGGCCTTCTTTTAACATGAGCAAAGAAAGAATGCACACAATCCTACCTCACTGGAATTTCCATGCACAAATCCCCTCCGCCTTGGTTGCATACCCTCACAACTTAGCTCTAGGCTCAACAGCAGCCAATTCCAATTCCCTCAGCTGGCAATACAGGGAAACTGAGGGTTTGGGTTTTTTTGGGGGGTTTTGGGTTTTTTTGAGAGGGTCTTTTTGAGGTTGTAACTTACAGATCTCGCTTCCAATTCTTCCCACCAAACCCTCCCATATTCCCTTCCCCGGCTCTGCTTCAAATGCACGGGCTGAAGCCTTTTGGGCTCTTTCATCTACCCTTCACCAAGGTGAGGAAGGAAAGAAAGTTTCTTTGGCTTTCTTTTCCCAGAATAAGCCGCCTCAGACTTCTCCTTATGTAATTCCCAGGGATCTTTTTTTGAAAGATGAGGGAAGAAAGAAAAGCTCTTCAGAGAGGGAGAATTACAGGTTGCAGAACATTTTAGAGAACTAAGCAGGTTGTCGTCTCCTTTGTGGGTCACGGGGAAGCGAAGGCAAAAGGAGGCTGCCAGTTCAGCAGCTGGAGGGAAGAGCAGACACAGCATGGGAAGAGAAAAAAGAAAGGTTTTCTTTTCCTAGCCAGAATGAAGATTTTGAAGATTGCCCCCCCCCCCACAGCCTTGCCTCTGTGGCATAGCAAGCTGCACCCGGAGCTCAGACATGCCCAGCAGTAGAGGCAACATCCTGCAGAAACACCCCATACCCATGAACTCCTGCGAGGAGCAGGGCTACTCCTTCATCCCCAGTCTCCTTCTTATAGACCCTCTTCCTCCTCCCCCTTAATTAGCATAAGCATCACTCATTGGCTGAGTTCTTCCTTGCCTGCCCCCTGCTGGGGCAGCTGGGGCCTATCATTTACTCAAAATACACCTGCCTGCAACACCACAGCCAAGGTAAACTCCTTAGCAGCTGGGCAGCTAATCAATCCAATGAGACAATCGTTTACTTGGGAAACCTGTGGCTTACTTGGCAGGTGTAGTGAGTGGTTGAATTTGCCCCTTTGAAGCTAGGGGAAAGTTGAAAATACACAAACATCATCCCAGTTTCAAAAGGAAAAAAAAAAAAAAAACTCCATATATAAAATAAGCCTGCAGCATGGCCTAAATGAGAACAATGCTTGACAATGCTACCAGTGCCCAGGAGCTCTGCTGAGGTGTAGATGGTTACTTGGAAATCACCTTTAAAATATGCTTTGGCTCTCTCAAGTGTTTGCAGAATCCCCATATCTTTCAATTCAGGTCAAACTCTACCTTGTTAGCCAAAGTGATATAGCCATAAAATTTAAAATTTGTATTTTCCGCCACATCTCACATGACACATTCTCATAGCAGCTTTCCAGGCACCAAGCAGGATGTTAAAATCCATATACACACATATACATGCATGTAACAATAATTGATGAAAAAAGAGACTATGAAATTGGAAGTGAACAAAGAGACATACATGGGGGTGTCTGGAGAGAGGAAAGGGAAGAGAGAAATGATATTATTAGAATCTTGAAAGGTTTTTTAAAAAAATATACATTTTCGTAAGTTATTATTTTAATTATACAAATTTATGTGCTTCTAGATGATGTTGTGATTCCATGTGTACAGCATGTAATGACCTAATCAGGGTCATTAGCATTTCATCTCCATAACCATATTTTATATTAGGTTAGCATGTAATCGTAGCTTGTATTTATAGGATATCATGTACATTATACAATGTACAAGAAACAAGTCAAAGTAATGTTGCTATGGCTTCATCATGATATGTTTGGAGATCCTCCTTTCTAGCTATAGTATATAATATAAAATAAAATATATATGAGGTTACTGAGCATTTTACTCTCACTATATTTTTTACACTTGCTCTCTGACTCCCCACTTTGGTCCTACCTCAGCCTTTGAAAGCACTGTCACCATGCCAATCAATGTCTCTAATTATTCACATAGAAGAGGGAGCCTATAGTTTGTCTTCCTGTACAATTTACTCCATTTACCACAGTGCCTTCTAGGTCCATTCTCATTGTTTTGGCAAATACAAAAAGTGGGATAATGTTTATTTTTTAGTAGATGAATATATTCCATTATGTTTATAAGCCAGGTTTCCTTTGCCTGTCTTAACCTGGATGATGTCGAATGATTCAATGTATTTGCTATTATGTACAGTGAGGCAGCTAACAAGCATATGGGAAACTTGTAAAATAAACTGAAGAGATGGGGTTTGGCTTAGTGATGGAACACTAACCTAGCAACTACAGTTAAAAAAATTAAAAAAGATACACCCAAGAATTCAGGCTATGCACCTCTTGTAGAATGTGCAGAATGGTCTGTGGGTTACCTTCCAGTGATGGCCAGAGACAGAGGCATACTTTTGACCTTTCAGCCAGCCTGCCCTGGAACATCCTAGAGAGTTCCACAAACGGTCCCTTTCACTTGGGCCACACTTTGCACTTACTGCTGCCTAGAACCTCTGTGCCTTTCAGGCATGCAGCTTACCCACAAGAAAAGACAACCAAGATGGAGTAAGTCCCAAGATGGGACAGCAGAGATCTCCTAAATCAGTGTAGAGTACTAATGCTAGGTAGAGGAACAATTGTGATGGAAGCCTTGGAACCTTGCGCATTACATTTTATGGGGCCATAGAGTTCATATTACAAATTGTGTTAGTGTGAACACGTGGGCATGCACAGGTGTGTGGATATGTACTCCCATTTGTAAGAAATCAGGTGTCTTGCTTTAACATTTTACCACTCCCCCTTATTCACCTGAGACAGTCTCTTCTAAATTTGGGGTTAGCTGTTTTGGGGCTATGTTGACTAAGAATCTTTAGCTATTCTCTTGATTTTCTCCTAACCCCAAAGGGACTGGAGTTATATGTGTGTGTAACCATACCTGCTTTTTCGTAAGCACTGGAACTCTGAACTCAGGTCCACATGCTTATGCAGCAAAAGCCTTTTACCCCATGAGCCATCTCCTGTGCCCCTTCATATTACCAGCCTTTTACTCCGCTCATGAAACTAGAGCTTACGAGCAACTCATTCACAAAATTTAAGGGTCATTTGATACTTTGCAAAAATGTCTAAAGCTACTCAGGGCATAATTTAAGTTCAATGAAATGGAGCATTGGAACAAGTCATTTAGGAGTGGAGCAGACTCACCTGCATTCCCTTTGGCTCCACATACCTCCCACACAAAAGGAATTATGTTCCCCTAAAATGTTAGCTTGGAGACTTGCTCAAACCTGTTTATTTAGAGCTATATAGGTTTTCCTGCTAAATTTATACCAATTGACACAAGCATTTCAAGCCTCACTCATTTTCATATAGTGGTCCTCCTGTGCTTGCCACAGCCATACTGAAATGTCTAAATGACCAGAAGATAGTTCTGGCTAGAGGTGACTTGGAGTGGAAAGCTATTGACGTGCCCAACGTAACACCATATGGTTCTGCTTTTATGCTGACTCCATTCTGTCACCCACTTTTCACCTCCCATTGCCCTAAACAGTCATGTCCACCTTAGCAACACACTTGGGAATTTCTATTACCCTGTTCATGGCCCAGTTGAATAACCAAAACAGCTGATAAAACAAATGCTACGAGGGTCCCCTGGCCTATTTTGAGAATCAGTGTGTTTCTTCTGGTTTGTGCCTTTATAAATGCTGCATCCCTGAGTTGCAGTGCCAGGAATTCTTTGGTACTAAGAGCTAGTTCTAGATTGCTGGCTTTAGCAAAAGACTCTTATTTGGCTTTATATGCGTTTGGTCTCACCTTGACTATTATAGCACTATGCACTGAACTGTTTTTAGGTTCTCTGGTTGATAGTGAAAAATCCAAAGACAGATAAGAAGATGGGATTCCTAGCAATGAGGAAGATACAGAACCTGAACTAGCTATTTCTGGTAATCAAGCAGGACTTTCAGTGTTGGTACACCAACCCATCTACATAACCTTCAACCTACAATTTGTCTTGCCTATACAATGTGCTGGGGTAAAAGTCATGCAGAAATTGTGGAAGTGGTCAACCAACTATTGGTCCAGCTTAAGACCGATTCCATAAATGGGACCTCAACCCTGACACTGCCTAGAGATCCAGTATCCAGAGGCTGGATAGCCCATTGATCTATAACAGAACCAAACATGACTGGCAAAACCAATGAAGTGATTCCTAATTATAATCTGCTATACTCATAGACTGGTGCCTAGCTCAGTTTTCATCAGAGAGGCTTTATCCAGAAATTGATGGTAACGATGTGGAGACCGACAGCCAAGCATTAGGTAGAGCTTGAGAATCCTACAGAAGAAGTAGGGAAGAATTATAGGAGCAAAGAGGGATCAGGGACATCACAAGAAAACCCACAGAATCAACTAACCTTGTCTCGTAGGATCTCACAGAGACTGACCCAACAACCAGCAATGCTCCATGGGACTGACCTAGATCCTCTGCACATGTTGTAGTTGTGTAGCTTGTTCTTGTGAGACACCTAAAGAGGGAGCACGGGCTGTCTCTGACTCTGTTGCCTGATTTGAGGACCCTTTTCTCCTACCAGGTTGCCTCATCCAGACTTAATAGAGAGGAAGTGTCTAGTCTTTCTGTAACTTAATATGCCATGACTGGATGATATCCTTAAGAAGTCTGCCCTTTTTTGAAGAGAAACTGAGGATGTGATATGGGAGGGGTGGTTGGGAGAAAAGGCAGGAGGGGAAATTTCTTTTAGGATGTAAAAACAAAACCAAAATAATAATAACAATAAAAGAAAATGAGCCCAGTCTGGCTTAAAGATCTATGGATGCTATAGTTTTCTTTTAACAGAATTAGGTTTTGCTAAATTGATTAACCCCTCTGCTTCTCAGATTCCTTGGGTATAACATAAATAAGTGGGGCATATAATTTCTTTATTTTAAATGTGTATTTTGGTTTTAATTATGTGTATATGTCAGGGTGGGGTGTACGGATATCCACTGAGTCCAAACGTGTCAGATCCTCTGGGAGCCGAAGCTACAGGCAATTAGCCCTCTGACATGAGTGCTGGAAAATGAACTTGGACCATCTGCAAGAGTAGTATAAGCTCTTAACCACTGAACCATCTCGCTAGTTCCTGGGCCATATGATTTCTATCATTTCACAATTCAGGTGTTAGAGTCTATGAATATTTGAAATGTCACAATTAGAAATGATTAAGTTGGATTTCGCTCTTTATAAAAAGTAATTTAATGAAAATTCAGCAAAACAATGAATCTTTCTGGCTCAATCTTTGGAAAATTAGTCATTGAAACAATGTTATCCAGGATATCAAAAACCCTGGATGTTGGCTGCTGGTAAGATGAATTATAAAATTATATATTTCTTCTTAGAAGGAAAAAAAACACATTAGAATCTCTTACAGACAGGCAACTGTGAATCATGCACAGTTTTTACAGCCCAAATGTGAGTGGATGCTATGTGATCTTGGATGGGATCCATTATAATCCTGCCCATCCCCAGTCCTGCTGAGACGAACACCTTGCCTTCCTCTGTGCCATCTGGGTCAGTTGGGGCATGCTTTTTTCACTCTGCTCCCCACAGTTCCTCTCTTGGTTCTGTTGGCTTGCAACTGTCTGTGGAGATGGAGGATGGTCTCCACTGCCAAGGGTAATGTTCCAACTCAGCCAGCAAGGACCAAGAAACAAATATAGAATCCACCACGATTTATTGAGTGCCTGCTGGGTTTCAGTCCTTGGAGCTTTAAATATACTGTCTCACACCACCCAGGGATATAGTCATACATTGCAGAGTGATAATTGAGAATAATCTTTCAAGTAGTTAAAGCCAGTAGTTTCTGACTTATTTTTTAATAGAACTTTTTGTCTTACTTCAAATGAAACCATACGTGGATACATCTTTACACACCTCATTAACTCTTGTACTTAGACTTGATTTGTGGGTGACCTACCCAGCAGTTACTGGTTCTCTGCTGAGCAAAAAGCATCAATGGAAGCTAATCTTGCCCTGAATGTGGAAACTCTCCATCACTCTGTGCAGGCAAGGCTAATGGAGCCTTCTGGGAAGAGTTTCTTTCCCTGCAGAGAGAAGTCTAGGGTAAGGCACTTCCCTTTCTTCTCCAGGATAATGGGTTGGTATTTGAAACATGGTATTATGTTGGGCTGGGCACAAAGGCACACAGCATGGCAATGCATTAAAAAGACAGGAAGATCACATTAATTAGCCTTTGGCAATAGCACTGGCTCACTGAACTGGCAACAGTTAGGTCTCATTTTAGCTTTAAACCTAAATATTAATAAAAATTTAATAATATATCCCTTTAGTGGCTAGGTAATTTGAGCCTGGAGTCTAATAATGAGCAGTCCAGATCCTCCTTCTTTCTGAGGGTACCTCATGGAGTCTACCAGGCTCTACCTTCAGGTTGGGTGCTGAGGCAACTCGAAGGAACTGTACAGAGGGTACCTGGGAACTCCAAGAAAGGGAAGTCTAAAATATGTGAGATGTTCTGAAGCTTCCTATGACTAATGAAATAGGATAAAAACATTGTGTATGTGGTATTCCTGACTCATGCAAACTGAATGCTCTGTCTTTCATACAGCTATTACAAGATGTACTGGTTTTCAGTTTCTCCATCTTACAATAGGTGAGGGTGCCCTCCAGAATTTCTAAGCTACAAGCTTAGCTATATGTTATTTGTATTGGTTATGTTCTTCCATTTTATTTCAAAACTGGAATGTGACTTAATTTCACTGTGGTCATTGGATATGGACTGTTTAATAATTTCATCTTTTTGAAGGTTTTGTTAGATAGTACCTGGCCAAACTCCAAATGTTTGCTATATATATATATATATATGAAAGGATTATTACAGTTTAAATTATACATTCTAAGTGGCCAGCTATATTGGTATAATCTTTTTATTATTTTGTCTCACTGTGCAGTGAAGTCAACATATGTTGCACTTGCATAGAAGTGATTGTAGTTAATGGGTTTGATTCTTTCTTATATTGTGATACTTGGAATTGAACTAGGACCTTGTATATGCCAGGCAAGGGTTCTTTTACACTCTCAGCCTAAAGGTGCTTTTTAAATTATACCAAAGGCACTATAGTCATATAAGATACTTGAAAGATAATTTGTGCATGGGAGAGAAGGTGTATAGAAGCTCTGTAGTGCATACTTATGATTATTCCTATAAATACAAACATTTTCCACAAAAATAAATTTAACCTCAAGGGTTAGCACCATGAATAAAGTGTTTGCTTTGCAACTGTGCTGAGTGGAATTTAAAATCCAGGAGCTAAGTAAAAGACTTGTATGGTGGCCCACCTACAATCCCAGTGCTTACAAACTAGAGATGAGAGAATCCATGTAGCAAGCTGGCTAGCCAGGATAGCCAAGTCTGTAACCTCTGGGCTCAGTGAGAGGTACAACCTCAATAAATAAAGAGGAAAGTGATTGAAGAAGATACCTGATGTCAACCTCTGGCCTTTATGTGCATACTCACACACTTACACCCATATATTCTGAGCGTGCATACACACATACATAAACCACATACATAACAGAAAAAGTCAGAGTGAACTTGGCAAAGAAAGTTCCAGGCAAGAAAGTTCCAGTGTCAGCATGACCAGCAGGAATCATAGGCAGAGTAAGAGTATGCAGCTGTGGTGCTAGAGGGAGGTTAAGAGGTTTCTGAGGGATGCAGAGGGAAGGGCTAGGCAAATGACTGCACCAATGTGATTGGACCATAGATTCTGAGATAGAACATCTCAGAATCAGAGTGGAAATTATCATGGGAGGTAGGGAGATAGGACAGTCCAAGAAACTATCTGGGAAACAAATTTTCCCCTGTGCATGAAGAAAGAAGAGCCACAGAGGATTTGAACCAAGGGGTATATATCATGTTTCCTCTGAGATGGGGGTTGGCAGTGGCTGCATGCCTTATCTCAGAAGGTGTTTTCTTTTCACTGCAAGGAAACATATGGCAGAAACAACTTAAGAGAGGTAATGTTTAGTTTGGGTCCAGTGCAGTGGGATTGTGCTTTTGTACACTGTAAATATTTGTCGATCCTATTGGTTTCATAAAATGCTGATTGCTCAAGTAGCTAGACAGGAAGTAGAGGCAGGGCAACCAGAGCAGGAGAATTCTGGGAATCTGAAGAACAGAGGGACAGGTGACAGTGAGATATAGAGAAAGTGGGATGAGAACGCTGCACTGAGCATAAATGTACCAAGCCATATAGCTAAACATAAATAGAAATGTAGGTTAACTTAAAGTATAAGAGGTAGCAAGTAGTACGACTGAGTCATAGACTCAGCTTGTAATTAATATGTCTTTGTGTGATTATTTAGGACTAAATGGTGCAGGACTAACCAAGTGGGACAGAGAGACTTCTGAGTACAGGTGCTATCAGTCCATAGTGGTGGAGATGGCACGGTGGCTCTGACCATGGTGTTGGGGAACTGTAGCATGATGTGTTGTATTTGGAAGAATTTGGATTCAAAAGGGAACATGACCAGAGTAGGGAGAGGCTTTAACTTTTAAACGTTCACACCTGATGACCTACCATCAGGGACTACAATCTCCAAAACTTTCTGAAGACTGGGTGTTCAAATTCATGAGCCTGTCGGAGACCATCAATAGCTCTTGTGCAAGTGAGAACAGATAAGCCAACTTGAAATGCTTCCTAATCAGCGAGATGCTGTCTAGTGTGTCTCTGCACTGAGAAAACAGAGTTGACGGTGCCTTTGGCCTCTGTGTAAGCATCAGCCAGTATCCTAGAGTTTCTAATGGTTCACAAAATTTTGACACTAGGATGACCCATGTCTTTTCTGTCTGTCTACACAATTTAGAGACTTGCCAAATGATTTTTTTTTTCTGCTATAACCTTTAACTATTAATGGTGGGCTGGGCCTGCTTAGATGTGGAATTTATTTGGGGAGCACCCACACAAGACACAAGCATGCAATTGTGTCATATTCCAGCTGTCTTAACAGAATAAATTTTCATCTTAATAGAAGAACAAAGTAAAACACAATGCATATAACATTAAAAGTACAGAAGGAGACAGAAAAGATGTTTTGGTGACTGGCTTCGAGAAAAGTGTTTTATTTGTCAAGGCCATAGTCAATTACCATAAATAATCTGCAGAAGGAATGGACAATTAATCTGGGTATAAAAATAGTAATTAGTATTTCTGAGCACTCTCTGCATGGCAGGCATTGTTTAATTTTCTCTCTGTTTAGATGAGGTTTAGGGTAATTGATTTGGACGTTTGAATCACTTTCCCAGAGTCAATGCCAAGCATTTGAGTGGCAGAACACCAGCCTGATGACCATACCTTCCTCTACATGTTTTTTATCTCTACCTCATATCAATCAAATAGCATCTTAACTACTCCTAGGAATATTTTAAATGTCAATGTTCATAAGTAAACTGCTGAGGGAGTACCATAGCCTTTGGACAGAGACAGGAGGAGATGAATCCTAACCCACATGCTAAGGCAATTGAGGACACAGAGATTTCACTAGCCCTAGGATACTTCTTTTGTAGAACCATTATTTAAGTGAAACTCTGTAACATAAATGCAATGTCTGGTGCCTGGTACCTCACAGAAGTTCAATTCACATCAGACAATCTCTCATCATTTCATCTTTCTTGATTTAGGCTCCTGAATAGATTTTCCCAGCATGAGGGAAGGAACTCATTATTTTGGCAGCTAAGTCTCCCCAGGAAGGCAAATAAATTGGTGCCTGATTTGGTCTTGTTAGTTTGGTAAATATGAGTCACTCTGCAGAGGGAAGTAACCTCTTGAGGGAAGTTTTACATGCTGGGTTTTTTGTTTTGTTTTGTTTTGTTTTTGTTTCTGTTTTTTAAACAAGAAAGGCTGTAGAGCAGAGATTAATTTATTGATCTCTGAGGTCCCACCAAAGCCGGTGATGAACCTTGCCTTTCTGATAGCAAAAGATACAAAATCCCTCTTTGATGGCTTTGCCTTTATGGCTTCTATCACTGACAATATAATTACATGGTTATTAATATCCTAACTGGCTCATCTGGCTAGCATATCAATTACAGTTCAGTGAGAACAGAAACAGTGTTTCTCAGTTGGTGTGCTCAGGAGCACACATGCTCCGAGGCATCCATTTCACCCTACTCTGTGCTTGCTTAAGAACTCAAGTGTTACACAGAGCCATATTTTCTTGATTAAGAATTATTATTTGTGTGTGTGTGTGTGTATGTGTGCATGTGCACATATGTGCATATGAGTGCAGGTGTCCAGAGGCCAGAAGATACTCTGGAACTGGAGTTTCAGGAAGTTGTGAGCCACCCAATCCTAAGAAAGAACAGTGTGCTCTCTTAATCACTGACCCATCCCTCTAGCTTCCAGAGTTATGGTTTCATAGGATAGAATCACCATTTTTGATATTAAAGCTGGGAGTCATGCTTCCCAACATGCTCTGCATGCCACGCTGTGTGATGCAAGATTTAAAGGGTGGGTAAATAACAGACACTCTCAGGTAAATCCCTGCATGGTGAGGGGTTTCCAGTTTAGTTATTTCTTGTTTCAGCTTGACTATCTAAAACAGTACTTGGGAAAATCAGCATCTCTGTTTAGAGGAGAAATCCCTAATGTTGCATATACCACCATAGTTGATTGCATATTTTTTTCACACATGCACATGTGTGGTAAGAGGCCAACTTTAGGTGACAGTTCTCAGAAGCTATCCATCTTGTTTGTTTGAAGCATGGTCTATCATTGGTCCAGACCTCCCCCAATTAGGCTAAAATGACTGGCTAGCAAGCCCCAGGTGTCTACCTGTTTCCATATACTCTCTTCTGAGATTACAAGCAGACATTACAATGCTCTACTTTTTATGTGGGTTCTGAACATTGTACTCAGGTTCTGTGAGTGCAAGACAAGAAATTTATTAGTAGTATTACCTCTGAAGACCATGACTCCTTGCTCTTTTTTAAAGTTTTATTTTTAATTTTTGTGTATGAATGCTTGCTTGCCTCTGCACTATGTACATGCAGTAACAGCAGAGGCCAAAAAGGGCATTGGATTCCCTGTAACTAGAATTAGATATGGTTATGAGCTGCCATTTGGGTGCTAGGAACCTGGAACCTGAATATGGATCCTCTGTAAGAACAACCACTTTTAACTGCTGAGCCAGCTCTCCAGCCCCAAAGAACCATCACTCCTAATTACTTCCCTAGCCCTGGAACTCTCAGCCAAGTACATTGTCATTTTGTATTCGTTTGAACCATCAGCATCCTTTATCTTTGAAACTCTTCAGTTCTACTGCATAGTCTTGAAGAGGCAGATGCCATGAAAGTCACATCATACAATCGCTGGACATGGATCTGCTCACTCTTGGCTCACATATCTTTTCCTTCTCCTCCTATCCCCAACACAATCATGCTAGCTGAATTTCTCTTGCACCAACCATTTTCAGAGCTTCTTCATTGCTTGTATTAGTCCAGTTCATTTTCCTCTCAGGAGATAAAACTTTCCATCTGACCCCCAAATGCTGGCCTGATTGAATCACACTTCCCTCCTCAACTTGCACTGGCTTCCAGATACAAACTAGATGTCCTGCAGGGCTTTCCAGGTTCTTTCTTTCTGACTTGGTCTCCTGTCTCCTATTTCTACCTTCTCTCTCTGTGTGATCTTCCATGCTGTGATTATGCCAAGGTAGTGATTTGTTATTCACTCCTGATGTGGGATATCTTTCTGTATACTGTGAATATATTTTGTTACCATTTGTTAATAAAGAAGCTGTTTTGGCCTATAGCAAGGCAGCTTAGAAGCAGGTAGGAAATCTAAGCCAGAGATAAAGGAAATGGAGAGCCAAGTCAAGGAGACACATATCCACCCAAGAAGATATGAAAGTATTGGTAAGCCATGAACCATGTGGTAATTAAATAGATTAATGAAAATGGGTGGAGTTAAGTTGTTAGAGCTAGTTGGTAATGAGCCTGAGCCATAGACTAAACAGTATGTAATTAATATAAGCCTTTGTGTGGTTATTTGGGACAAAGCAGCTATAGGCTGCCTGGACCTTGGGGCTAGGCTGGTCCAGAAACTTCAGGTTATACACTCCCACTTTGCCCTTCCTCCTCTCTGAGTTGAAATGGATCAGTGATACATCTTTGTTAGCTCTTCAGGCTCAGCAACAGGTACTACAAACTGTGAGACTTAAAACAATAGACATTTCCTCTCTCACTGTTGTGAGGGGTCTGAGGTGTGAAATCAGAGTCCTGGACAGGATGTACTCCCTCTGAGACCACCAGAAAGTTACCTTAGCTTCCAACAGTGCCTGGTAATTGTCACTGTCTCTGTGCTTTAGATACATAACTCTGTGTTCTCACTCCATGTCATATCTTCTCCTCCATGTCCCTGAATTTTCCTCTCTCATCAATCAATGATGAATGCCATAGAGAATTAGGACTCACCCAGATTTACTTTACCTTGGTTGTATCTGTAATAGTTCCATTCTCAAGATCAATTCATTAGTGTTAGAGATTAAGCTTTTAGCATATCTTCTTAGTGAACACAATAGAGCCAATGACACAGTATCCAGGAAGCGAGTTTCCAGCTCTTGAACACAATTTAATTTAAATCTCAAAATTGGACAATGTAATTTGCTCATATATCCAGTCTATTTGTTGTCCTGTCCATGCGGATATACACATGCAACACTGATCCTTTAATATTGGAAATGCCTTGGAATTTTGGCACAAGACCAGGAAATGGGATTTTCAGGGATTAGTGTATGCAAAAGGCCAGAGAAAGAGGAACTGTTTTATACCTCAAATTGCTCCAAAGAAATCTTGAGGGATTTTGTCATTCATCCAATCTGATTGCATAGCAAACCATCATATGTGGTACTATTTGTTTCAGGGTCTTTCCTGAACCTAAGCCTGGATGTGTGTATGTATCTTGTAGTTATACATCAGGGTTAAATTGAATTCCTAGAGCCCTAGGTGGAAGGGATGAGGTATGCAATGCACAATGTACATATTTCACACAAGGCTGTCTATTCTTGGAGAAGAAGGGACATATGCATACAGGGAAAAAAAATCTGTCATGTGTCAGAACTGCAAATCCACAGAAAAGGAGCTCAGATTCCCTGTTGTTTTAACTTGAGCACGGTGGGTGGCTTTGCCTTAATCCACTGCTATCTCAACTAGCAATTGCAACTCCTCAGTTAGCAGCCTGTTTTTCTAGCAGCTGCCAGGCAAGAATTCTGCTCCTGTAGGCACCAGCCCTGTTGTAGCCTCTAAAGATAGCTTTAAATCTCTATCACTCTGATTATAAATAAGACTAGAGATTCAAGGGCTGAGGTGAAAACCTGCAAGTTCACAGAGGCTGAGTAGCAACTACCTAACCATTTCTCCTTTCTAGTGTCCATGGAAAACCTGTGTTTCTGTTTCACAGAACCAGAAAACACTGGACCACTCCAAACCCCACCCTACTAGTCTTGTGACTATCTCTCTTGGATGCCCTCTGAAGCTCTATGATTACTTTCAGTCAACTAGTTGGTAACTAAGCCTCCTGACCCAAGGTTAAGTATGATCAAATATCCCCCTTTAAAGGGCATTCACTTGACTTCCAGAGAAGAAGATATTTCTAGTGCATTAGAAACAGTAGGGGGTGTAGAATTTGTCTTTTATGCCCCCCCCCACCATTTACCAATCACAGCAAGGGTAAGCTTTGCTTGCTGATGGTGCTTTTAGCAAACATTCCACATGTTACAAGTGATTTCTTCAGAAATAATCCCACCTGTGCTCTGGCAAGATGGCCCAACAGGTTATAGTTATTGTCACTAATCCTGACTATTTGAGTTCTCTACAAATTGTCCTCCGACCTTCACATGCATGTTGTATACATTCATACACACAGAATAAATACATGTTATAATTTTCTGTCTACCATAGAGTAATACGTCTTCTATTTTCTGCTTAAGTTTAAACATTACAATATATTGCATGGACACACAAACAGTGAATGTTTAGTATAGCTGAACAATGGAACGTATTTGTCAACTCACAAAGAGATATTCTTATGGCATGAATGGGACAGGGTTTCCACTTTTCTGAAAATGTCTGATGTATAATACAATGTTACTAACTTAAATTCTGTGCTTTTTATTTCTTAGCAAAAAAATTATGAAAACCAATATAAAATAAGCTTTTCACCTGTTTCTGAGAGTTTTGAGATTTTTTTCTTTAAAAGAAGATTCACTTATTTATTTTCTCTTCCATTTTTATGTATATAAAAAGGGTTTTTCATGTGTACCATTGCTTGCCCTCCCAAGATTTATTCATTAATTTTAGTTTACCTGTACTAGTATTTCTCTGAACGTATTTATATACACTATGTGCATGTAGTACCCAAGGAGGAAAGAAGGGGGCATTGTATCTATCTGAAGCTAGACTTACAAATTGTCATGAGCCACCATGTGGACGCTAAGAAATGAATGCAGATCCTCTGCCAAAGCAGCTCTTGCTTTTACCTGCTGAGCCATCTCTCTAGACCTGAGTTTGGGATTTTTCTAATCTTTTATTTAGGTCTTTAATCCACTTTGAGTTGGTTATTTTTATATCTTTACTGACTAAATGAGACACTTAATGGTATCATTCTAGGTATCCCTAGGATAAAATCTGTACTTCTATTTGCAAGCCATAATGTGACCCTAACACATTAATAAATGTTTACTGCTGCTGTAAAATGGAGCAGATAAATCTGATAAGGGAAATAACTTCATAAGCACCCACCTAAGTGTCTCCACAGTGACCTCTTATAAGGGACGCTTGTGCTGATGTGACAGAACCCATTATTATACAAGTTAGGGCACAATGACATAAGCAACAATCTTCTATCCTCTACAGCAATCCTGCCACTGTCTGCCCAGTCTTCTAATTATGCTGGTTCAGTTTTTATGTAAGTTCCATGTAAATTATTTTAGTAATTTTGCTCTCATGAATAGGAATTCATTGCTAATGTGTTTCTGGCATAATATTTGAAGAGTATATGATTAGCAATAGATACACAGATTAGAAATTTCTATATATGGAATTCAACTATTACTGGTTGTGTTTTTTACATTATTTATTAACATCCTAATAAATACACATGCACACATATATACATACATACATGTGTACATTTTCCAGTTAGCATCCTCCTATTAATCTATTTTACTGATGTTATATAACAATATAGTTCTCCTGAATTCTCCTTAAATAAGATGGTACTCCACCTGGGCACTTTCTTCCAGGCTCAAGTACCCATTTATAGCTTCTAGAAATATTGGTTAATGAAGACTCATAGACATGCTTTGCACCGAACCTGCTGCTTAGCTACAGTGATCTGTACATTCTAATGTGATGCCCTTCTTCCAGAAGGTGGCTGTAACCAATAGTGAACTGTTGAAGAAATACTTCTGATGTGGATACCAAAAATCAGGATTGGCCAAACCTGTGATTACAGCTGCCTCCCCTCCCCCTCACTCTTTGCCTCTCATGCGTTATGACTGTATTCACGGAGGAAACAGCCCCACCGGGCTTTCACATGTAGTTGACTGTCTTATATTTGTCATCAAGGGTTTTGATCTAAGGCTTTCATTTGGAACTTCCACAGACAGTTGCATGGGACTTTCAACAAATGAAATGATGCCAATCATCCTCATGAGGATATTGCTCTAGAAAAGGTTCTCACTAGCTTTCCACTTCAGACTTACGTACTTCTCAGTAAACTTATCAGTAGAGGAAGCATTTAGGGAAGATAAAGTCATCCCACGAAGCCTCAGAAAGGTCTCTGCTGTTGAACAAACACAGACTGTTAGGGTTTTGGAGTAGAGTCATAATTTCTGTTAGGACAATTGCCCCTTCCTTTCAAAACACCTTTTGCAATGCAGGGCCCTGATAAACTTAAGTCCTAGTGCTACTGACTTGAAGCCACCATCTACCATCATCAGATGAGGAATACCTGAACCAGATCATCAAAGTCATTGTTTGGTGAAATAGAAATAATCTACGAGATGAGGACAAAATGAATCACTGGCAGCCCACATAAGAAATTGATTTCTTCCTCAAAATTATCGTCTCCTAGCTTCTTTACCATAGACTCAATCTGCAGCCTTATGTGCAACCCTCCAGCCCTAGTTAACATAATGGAAAAGGCACAAAGAGTCTCCATCAGAAATGAAGATGTTCATTCTACTGCCATCACCTGTGAATATCTAGTTCAAGTATCCTCTTGTGTGTGGGTGATAATGATTAACAACCATAGGGCAGTTGTGAAGAGATCTTGATGGAAGAAAATTGTGTGATATTTTTGAAAGTTTTATTTGTGATGAAGAGAAGACATAGACTGTAGTAATATATAATAAAATACATAATGTAGTAATATTATATATGTAGATTATAGATTTACTAACATGTAGAATTTTGCAAAAGTCAATAGTGGAAGTTAGATAAAATAAGGAGAAAAACATGTGGGTATCTTTCTTTAAAATGACACAAAGGTATTTTTTAAAACAAAAAAAATTAAGTAAAACGAAATGAGAATCTGAGGACACATCCTATAAATAAAATCCTCAGGAATACCGTATAGATTTCATAGTGTCTTTGGCCTCTGTCACCTGTTTTGTGAGTCTATACACAAAGGATGTTTGGTGTCAGGAATGAAGACTATGTATTAGATCTGTAACTCAGATTCCATACCAGTGTGAGCAATGACAGTACCTTGAACAGAGACTAAAGCTAAATATCCAATATGGAGACCAACTATGCCTTTAATTTTCCTCAAGATTTTTGGTTTATACCTCTTTATCCCTCTGGCACTACATTAACCACTCTATTCTCAAAATTGCCCCTCTCTAGATAATACATCATATGATCTCTCTACTGAGATTGTGCTACTCACATGTGGAATCATCTTGCTAGATCATAATACATTTAGTACATTTTCCCTTCCACACTGCAGTGAGCAGCAATTTAATTTAGCGGAAACATACATACACTGAATAAAGATTTATTTGCCCCACAAAAATAATCTTAATGAACCATTATTCAATGACTTTTAAAGTACCTCTTCATCACCATAGTAACCCCATTTGTGATGATTCTAACTGAGGAAATCATTTTACTGTGAAGGATCTGTAATGAGCTTAGACATACAGATTAATTTATTTTCATCATGGCCTCATAAAACAAAATAACTGATGAGGCACTGATGGAATGGACTTCTGGCCTACAGAGCACAATTTTGAGATAATACTTTGTGAGATTGGAGCTCTATGTCACAAAATAAAATATTTCTTTGATCAATAACTATTTGTGTCGATCAGGATTTCAACATAAGTGAAAAATCACATGATATTTCAAATATGCAAAGTCTGTTATAAGGAATTGTTAATCATATGGGAGAATTACCCACTATGGAGAAAAAGGATGTATAAACTACAATGAAGTTCAACTGATACATAGAGAAGAAAATACAAGTCAAGAGAAGCACTTATGGACCTAGGTACTTATGTGTTGAGGATGATGGAAAAGCTCATGTAGGTGTCTCATTGATGGAACCCATTGAGAGTCTATCTTCTGAGACAATGGGAAAAACTACCTTCCAGAAGGAACACCCCATAGTTATTCCTGAATAGTCACTGCTCTGAGGCAGAGGAAAACTGCTGGGTTTGGGCATTGCTGTAAGGGAGCATGCTGGAAAGCTTCCCTCTTTGGCGTCAGAGAAACTCCAAGGCTCTGAATTCACAGGGGTGCTACTCATGAGGTGGAGCACTAGAAAGATATCCTCTGGCATTCTAAGGAAAGCAAATTCGTTGCACTTTCGATGACAGATGAATGTAAAGGACTTCTAAGATACAAGGCATGATTCTGACATGATACCTTGCAAGATTTGGGTGCTATGCCACAAAATAAAATATGCCTTTGATCAGTAATCAGTAACATTGTATCAATTGGGATCCCAATGCAAGAGAGAACTGTTGCTATGGTAATCCATAAGTATATTTCAGCTTGCAGTTCCATGAAGGGGGTCCCATAATGGTGATGAATGCATGGCAGCAGGAAGCTACAACAAAATCCTGAGCTCTCCAGCTGAAGACAGAAAGGTGTAATAGCAAACTGGAAGTAGAGATGAGGTCATAAACTCTCAAAGCCCACTATCCCTAACAAACTACTTCTAGTAAGGCTGTAGCTCCCTAACATCACTTCCCAAGTAGTACCACTAACATGGGGGGCCTAGTATTCAAATTTGTGAAGCCATGTGGGATGTTTCTCATTCAAACCACTACAGAAAGCATCCTTTGAGAAGTTATGGAAAGTCCTGCAAGACTATCATGGGAAAATATTTCTGGAGCCAGGAGTATCTCTATTCCATTGTTGGGGCTTTCTATAATACCTGATGACTAAGGTTATTATGAAGCCATCTCACCAGACATATTTATGGAGTGGTTCTCCATGATCACAGGACAGGCAGTGGCCATCCATCAGCACACCTTTTACCCACTTTTCAACAGTAAAAAAAATTATATGTTAGCACAAGTCTCCTTTTTACCAGTTTACAGCTTCTCCCACTCTAAAGTGTCTGGTCACTGTATCCATAACTGGTTGGTAATTACCCCTCTATTTTGCGAGAACACACAATGACACTGTATTCTTTTGCAGGTTAAGTTCATGGTTATGAGTCAATTGGTACATTTCTTTGCTGTGAAATGAGCTACTTTATCATACACAGTGTTGTTTGGAATGCCACAATGATAGATAGTAGTGCCTGCCAGCGGAAACATTACAGGCAGGGAAGGAAAACCTATATCCAGAATATGTTTCTATTTTGGTGGATGGAAGTCACAGACCTCTCCATTATGGAAGAAGGCCAATGCAATCAACCTGTCACCAGGTAGCTTGATGGCCCCCTTAGGAATTGGGCCATATTAGAAGCTTATTTATGTTGTCTTCTTTCAGAAGATTAGGTACTCAGCAGTAGCATTAGCCTAGATTATAAAAGGCCATTATTGCCCTAGCTGAACTCACTGGACAGATAACGCTTGAGATGCCAGAAAAAGTCATCCATTTAGAGGTGCCAGGTTGTGGTACTTGCTGGAATATTGCATTATGGAGTGCTATGGAAATACACCCAAGGATCTGCAGGCTTTCTAGTTTCTAGAGAAAGTGCTTTGTCACAGAACCCCTTCTGAAGCCACTTCAAGGTGTGGGTGCTACCAAGTCTCTGGGGAACACTAGAAGGAATCATCTCTGGGAAGGTATGGCATGATGGGCAGGCATCCAAGCATATGAACACATTGCACCTGGGTGTTAACATAGAAGCTATTTCTTCCTTCACTGTCCTACTAACAAAGCTTAATATTATGATAATTTCAAAGGATAATGGCTAACTGAGGTTGATGGGACAGCTGAGTATTACCCAATGATGGGTCTGGAGATGAAACTTATGGTCACACCATGGGAGTGGGTAGATAGCATAGGTGATAATAGAGGTTGACTATGACCTACCCAATTATTATTACCTATGAGCTTCACAGCAAGTAATCAGAACATGGGGTTCTGCTGTTAATTTGCCTTCTTCCTAGAATATATAAAAATACGTGGTGCTACTGATATATTGAATTTCAAGTGAGAATTGAAATATATTGATATCCTCCAGGTCTCTCACCATTTATAAATTGTGCAATACTCTATGATATGAGTAGCATTTAAAGAGTTTAAAGTTTAAAGGCAACAGAGTTTCTAATGATAAGAAATGAGCAAAAGAAGTCTATTCATTTTACTGTAGGTCATATACAAGCCAATGTCTGTCATCTGACTATTCTAGTAGCCAAATTTCCCATGCTTGGTGTTTTCAGAGCTCAGTCTTAGCAGTGGTTTAGTACTAAAATCTAAAAAAAAATGGATGGAAATTTTCCTTTATTTGTTATACAGTCACTTTGATAACTACCACAGGGTTTTCTCTGGCCATATTATGTTTTTATAAAATACTTTATAACTTGTCTTTTTAGTAAACCTTAATTGCATTAACAAGTTTAAAAACAATTTTTTTATTTAAGAACCTTATATGTATTCTAACTTTCTGAATTGGTTTTTATGTTCTTTGTGAACTACTAATTTGAATAAATGATTTTAAAGTATGCCTTCCTTGGAAACCTGAAGTCTTTTAGATTGCACCATTTATTTGCACCAACATGATCTTGCATTTCATATCTTCTGTACCAGTGTGACTTTTGAATGAACTTCCTTTTCCAGTCACCTTTTGTTCAGGTTTTGTCTGAAGTTTCAAAAGCTAAACCATTTAATTCTCTTTGAGATACAATTATATTTCCTAGATAAAATAACATGTGGCAGGGTTTTTAATTGTTGTTTATTTGTTTGTTTAGGGTTTTTGTGTGTGGTCATTGCTGAGCAATGTAATTTGTGTGTGTGTGTGTGTTTGGATGTTTTTAGCAGGTGTATTCATCCACGCTATGCTGGGAACTGCCTATGGTGCTGAAATGCTTCTGGCTGCTTGGTTGGTTTAAACCCAGGGCCTCTTTGACCTAATAATCGATGGAATCTAGAAATGAGGCCTACATGCAAGTATTATTGTCTCCACTACTCATTTGGTATAAAGATTTGCACACATATGCAAGCAACTTGAAACAATTCTATTGATTTATTTATATATTTATCTATCCCTCCATCTATCTTATAAGATAATGTATCAATAAGATAGGATACCTAGCCACAATCTATCCCTCCATCTATCTTATAAGATAATGTATCAATAAGATAGGATATGTAGCCACAATTCCTCCTCACTGTCAGTAAAAATCCATCTTTTATTCTCGGCATATGCTGAAGCTCCCGTGTGGCAGTCACTGTGGAGTTCTTACATGGCCATCAACATACAGCTTTGAGAAATCCATCCTGAGAGTTGATGCATATAGCAATGTCAACAAGCTTCCCCTGGCTTCAATACTGCAAATGCTTACTGTCCACTGCACAGGATATCTGCTTCATAAGCACTCTGAGTCCCCACTGTGCCAAAGTCTCTAGTATCCTCACCTAGCTCAGCCTCCAATTCTTTTGTTTTCCATGCAGTGCTTTTTATTTTTGCATTTTCATTTTACTTTCCCAATATGCAAAACATACCAAGTTCATTTTGGGGTGGAGCATGAACCCTCGTTTTGCAGATGAAATAACTTCAATGGGAATTTAAATGACTTACACAAAGTATAAGCTACTAGAACACTTCAGATACAACAGACTGCGACACAGTCACTCACAACTATAAAGCTGTGGTTCTAATTCACACCCCTTTTCTTCATCACAATTGAAAACACAACTCATGTCACTTTCCTTAGGGACATCCATAGACAGAGATGCTGTAATGGCTGGTTTTATGCCTCAATTTGTCACAAGTTAGAGTCATTAGAGAGGAAAGAGCCTCAGATGAGGAAATGCTTCTATGAAATCCAGATGTAAGGCGTTTTCTTATTTAGTGATCAATGGGGAAGGAGGGACAGCCCATGATGGGTGGTGCCATCTCTGGGTTGATAGTCCTGGGTTTTATAAAAAAGCAGATGGAGTTAGCCATGAGAAGCAAGCCAGTGAGCATCATTCTCCATGACCTCTGCATCAGATCATGCCTCCAGGTTCCTGCCCTATTTGAATTCCTGTCCTGACATCCTTCAGTGATCAACAGCTATAACGAAGTGTAAGCCAAATAAACCCCCCTTTTCTAATACTTGCTCTTTGGCCATAGGGTTCTTGTCACAGCAGTAGAATCCTAACTAAGACAGATGCCTTCATTAGGAGAGCCATAGAAGAGGCAGAAGATGTAACAGAATCAGTCTGGAACTTGAAGCATTTGTCCCAAATTATCCAGCTTTTACTTTTTATGTTGATTTAGTTAATTCAAAAACCATGTGCAACTAAGTTCAGTACCCACAAGGCAGAGAAGGACAATTTTGGTACAAAGGAAGCAATAAACATTTTTTTGTAAAACGTTACAGTTAAGACACTAAACAAAATACAGAATTAAAAAATAAGTTTTTTCATTTTTAAAATGTATGCATTTAGTTTCTCACCACTTGGTTTTTAACTTTCTTTTTTATTTATTTATTTATTTATTATGCATACAGTTTTACAGAAGAGGGCACCAGACCTCATCATAGATGGTTGTGAGCCACCATGTGGTTTTGCTGGGAATTGAACTCAGGTCCTCTGGAAGAACAGTCAGTGCTCTTAACCTCTGAGCCATCTCTCCAGCCCCGGTTTTTAACTTTCATATATATGTATGTTGAATGCTAATGTTAGCTCTACTTAAGCCATTTATATGTATGTTCCATTCTTGTATCTTTCATCTCCTCTAACCTCAAAAGCATTTATTTTTCTCCTGTGGTCTCTCATTGTTATAGATCTAAGGCTCTATCTCTCTCAACCTGAGCTGTTCCTTGAGACTCATACATTGACCAATGGATACTATTCTGGATCCTTCATAATTCTATGGTACTCTTTAGCAGTCTGTCTCTATCTGTACATATTTACATACCTATGCAAATACATGTGCAGTAATTAGAATATATATATTCTAATATATATATATATATATATATATATATATATATATATATAGTTTCAAATCTTTAAGTTACCTGTGGAAGATTCCTATGGTATATGCTTGTGTACAAAGGTGTGCACACCTGTGTTCAGGCACTCAGAGGCTGTGAGTATCCTTGTTTCCCACATTATTTCTTTGAAGTAGGGTCTCACACTCAGTCTAAAGCTCACCATTTCAAGTAGGCTGGCTGGCTGGCTGTGAGTGCTGGGGCATACATGGCAATGGCGAGGTTTTATGTGGGTGTTTGGGACTTGAGGTCATGTTTGCCCATTAAGGGGTCTTAGCCACTGAGCATTTCCCACATTTTCTGAATGGAGACTAAAGTCTTAGTAGATTTACCCTGGATTTCTCTGAAAAGCCTGGTGACAACTCACCCCTCCAGTGTTTTACAATGAGAGCATCAATCTCACTGGACTTCAGCCCCTTTACATGCCTCCTCACCACAGGCCCTTTGCATATGCATTTCTAACACCTACAATGCTCTCTTCCCATACCTCACGATGCCCTTTCACTCTCCTAATGCAAGTAGGAGAGATTCTGCACAGATCTTATGACCTTGGATGTGAAGCTTCCCCAACCATATCACCAGGTTCGTGTTAGCAAACACTGCCTATTTTTTCCTTACCTTCAAGCCAGATACAATATCTGTCATAGTAGACACCAAAAATGAGCACTGGGTGAACTAGCTATTAAGTTCTTGCTTATTGCTTTTCTGAGATAATTCCTCCCCTTTCTGATCTCCTACTGAAAATTGGAGCTGTTTATTTTGTTTTAATATGGTATGTAGAATAGCAGGCTCCCAAGAATGCCCAAGCCTTCATTAACAGAATGTGTGGCTAATGCTACTTTGGGTACAGAAATGACATTGAACATGTTATTAATTTGAAGCTCCTAAGGTGAGATCCCAACTGCTACAGTAAGATGAGTGTAATTACAGAGGTCCTTCCAAATGACCAGGAGAGATAAGAAAGTCAGGAAAGGGGGCAGGTTTTGAAGAGGCTATAATGGCCTTGAATGCAGAAAGGGATTATTATCTAAGGAGGTCAGGTGACTTTTCGAAATAGAAATAAAGCTAGTGAGTGGATTCTTGTTTAGAAACTTTAGAAGCAATAGATCCCTGCCAACATTTGATTTTTAGTCCAGTGACCTGGCTTTCTGACATGTGACCTCCAAAGAGCACAAAAATAAATTACTGTCAGTAAGCCACTGAGTTGTTTTTATAGATATGATCAGCATCCAGCTTTAATTACATTATTCTTCCTGAACAGTTCAGATTCTAAAAATAGGACCTATTCTTGTAGACTATAGGTAGTTGTACCTCAGGCAATCTGACTTCTTTGATGGGTGACTTAAAGTGAGATATTCTATTCATATTACTTAAGGAGGCCCTTGAGACCTTTGTGTGAATTACAGATGTAGAGAAGTAACACAGTTAAATATCATTGTGTATTAATTTTGGAAGATGATCAACATATCAAGGGTAAGGGATGAAGTCCATGGTTAGCATGGAATTGTGATAATACTGTCTTACCTGTCCTAAGCTAGCTTTTCCCTCTGCCATTGACAATGCTGCCACCTTCTTGCACCTGCCCCTGATGCTCCTGCTCAGAACAAAAAAAAAAAAAAAAAAAAAAAAAAAAAAAAAAAAAAAAAAAAAAAGATCAGCAGTGCTTCCTATTGCTCATTAGAGGAAGTTGGAGGGAATCCCAGGGCTACCATCAAGGTTACATTCAACATATTTACTGACAACTGCAGGAAATGAGCTCATGTTAGGAACTGGAGAACAATGAGAAAATGGAAGACTCACAGTTGCCCCGTGATAGCCACTCAAACCCCCTGCCAGCAGGGATTGTCAACTAATAGGGTAGTAAAGATGATAATGGAAACATAAGATGCTTCTGAGAATGAGCTAGGGGAAAAAATATCTAGACTCATCTGGTAGAGAGGGACACATTTACCATCTCTGCTCTACAAGTCATTGTATTATGTCACACAAATTCAATAATCTAAAAGTCAGCTTTTAACATCAGATTAGGGATCCATCAGCAAAGTACAGCTTCACATTACTGAAGGCTTGTGCTTAATCAGAATTTAGTTATTGAAAGAAAGCAGAAATCACAAGTTTTTTTTCACACACCTTTTATTTGTATTTACATACAATGCTGGTATTTAGAATGTGACATCGAAATATACAGATATTCTACAAGTCTCTTTTTTCATGCGTTGCTTTTATCACAGGAAACTTTGTCATCGCATATTGGTTTCACACTTTCCTGGCACCAAGGCATAATATGAATGCACCAATGGCCTTTAAACCCTTAATATCTGATTCTGAGTCCACATTCACACAGAAGGAATGTTTGGCATTGGAATGAACTAAAATTTTATCAAGGTTCGTCTTTATAGCTCCCATGTTTTCTTCTCCTGAAATGGCTCCTATCTTCTGTCTGCATGCACAAAACTATCCAGTGGTGGCTGGGATAAAGTGTCAATCTTAAAAAAAAAAACTGTGCAAGAAGCAATGGCGTTTATTAGACCAAAGTTTCCTGTGCTCCCAGGACTCTGTGCTATGGTTCTACTAGGGACGATATTGCACTTTGTGCTTTCATAAAATGTTATTTGAGGTCATCCTCAAGCGGTACTTTCCATCATCCTCAGACAGATAAGCTTATAAAGACAAGGTGACTCACCTCAGCAACAGAGCCAAGGAGGTAGGAGGCTGAGCCGAAATTGCTCATCTAATTCAAGCTCCTCATTTTCTGAGCAGTACAACCAAGACCAAAAGAAGAAAAGTCAATTTTTCCAGGTTTCCTCCACAAATGGGGAACAGGCAGACTCTGGGCTTGTGCATTGGAACATTTTTCTATCAAGGTTAAATAGCCTAAGTATGTGTGAAGGGAAGCATTCACCCCCATGTTTTGTGGTGTGTTGGGGAGCATTAAGGGCAGGTAGGAACACCTGGACAACTAAATAAAATCTCCTTTAAGCAATAATGTCAACAACCAACTCTAATGTTTGGTTAAAGTATAAAAATGTGGATTTTGTCAAGGATTAGTGACTTACTGAGAAATCAAAAATACCTCATTTTATTTGTCCAATAATTTTAAGATAAAAAAAGAAGGTATATATAAAAAAAGTGATACTATCTCCTCCCCCATACCCTCATCTCTAGGTAGGTCCTCAGCTAGATAAAATTTCTATTTATAATTTATTGTGTATTCTTTCATATACTGATTGATAATATTTACAGACTCATATGGTATTTGTGTTTAAAATGTAGATAGCATCACAGAATATGTATAATCTAAAGTCTTTCTTCATGTGTTGCCCACATCCCAACCATCTATGTCTATGCATGGGATTGAGCCATCACATAACAGTTCCCCCCTTTCCTGCCACCAAGGTGTGGTGTTGATGCATCAGAAGCCTACTAGTTATATGGCATGTCACTTAACAAAACTTAAAGCCCACATTAAATGAAGTCTACAGAGTGGACTGCTAATTGCTCTCTTATATTTATAAAACATATTTGAACTGACTAATCAGACTTAATGGAAAGACTGAAAATTTATAATGCCAGAAGACTATTGTCTGACTTTGTGTGTCTGTCACCCAGGCAAGTACATGGGATATGGCTCTCTTTTCCGTAACACAGATGGAAGCACTGAGGTCATTGGTTCTTTTGGATGTTAAAATGCACAGATACTCCCAGCACAAGAACGCTAGTTAACTCTGCCTTCTCTGGATATTTGGTTAGTTCCCTGCCATCAGATGGTAAGAACAGGGAATGAGGATTCGTCTCTTCTAGTAGTTATTTGTCTTATTGCTGAAACAAAATGCCTGACAAAAGCCATTTAAGGGAGGAGTTATTTTGGTTTACATTTCCCAAGGAATTGTCCACCATCATGGGAAGGGAACGGTGGTGGAAGCGGAAAGCAGCTGGGTATACATTGTGTATCATTTCGGAGCTTAGCCGAGAAGGGTGAATGCTTGTGTTCAGCTGGCTGTCTCCTACTTATCCAGTCCATGAAATGATATGACCCACACTTATTGTGGTTTGTCTCACATCAATGAACCTAATCTGGATAACCCCTTACAGATATGCCCAGAGATTTGGTTTATGGTGATTCCAAATCCTATCAAGTTGAAAATCAACATTAACTACCACACCCCCACTTATAAGATTTAAATGGATATCCTGGAATGAGATATAGCATATCTAACTCCATCCACCTCTTGTCGTTTGTTTAGGTGGTATAGCCTTGCTAGAGGAAGTCGATCACTACAAGTGGGGCTTTGAGATTCATGGCCTGTGCCACTACCACTTTGTCCTCCCTGCTTCCTGTTTGTATTTGAAGATATAAGCTCTAGGTTTCCTTCTCCAGTCTCCACCCCTGCCACTAGCTACCATGTTTCCACACCACCATAAACTCTTATTCTTCCAGAATCATAAGCCAAATAAACTCTTCCTTTGTTTACCTTGGCCATGATATTTTAATCACATAAACTAATGCAGATTCCAACAATAGCTCATCCCACTGGACCCTGTGCTACTTGAGTGGCACAATCAGCTGTGTGCTTTCCTATGTCAGGGACTCAGCATACTCAGCTTCGTTTTCATAGAAATTACTGTGTTAACTTCCTGTATAGTATCTACATTTGCCCATCTTGTCTCCTTTTGTATTACATAGTGGGCAAAGCACCCAACTTTAGTTGTAGAATTGATTGCTTCCTTATTCCTGCATCTCTGCTAATGGTGCACATGGAGTTAAAGGGGCCTAAAAGGGCAACAGCATCTTACACATAAGTTGTGGTGACCATAGGCTTCAAATGGCTCATTGAACACCCTGAATCTCACCACTACCACTCTCCTTTTCTATTCTATTGCTCATACAGACAACACATCATATAATTTTCTCTTTTCTCAAAGCATGCATCTCACTCATCCTTATTTTATTCTACTTCAACAAGAAAGCAGACATAACCAGAATGATTTAAGAATGTTAAGCTGCCACATTGCCTACCTGCCATTGTCTGCATACTTGATGTATGTTCTGCTCCCATGTTTGTCTTGGCTCAGACCGACCTATTGTTACCATAAGCCTATCCATTCTTTCCTATTCAAGGACATCACTCTACCATTTCTAGCATATTATTATTCCTCACATCATTGCCTTTTTCTTATTTCACTAGATTACTGCTGTCAAACAGGAGAAGGCGTCATCAAACATGCCCTTATTTCACACAGTAAAGCATGCACTCTTGATCTCAATTCTCAACTGCCACTTGATTTTTTTTTTCCTCTAACATTTGGAATACTCTAAAATGTTTCTCTGTATTCACCATCATGAATCTTTGACATCCAGTTAGTTCAGTTCAGTAAGGTCTTCATCATCTCTTCCAGAAAATTCTACCTGTCAAAGTCATCAAGGACAGCCTTCTTGTAGAATCTAATGATATTGTCAAACTTTATACCTTATTTGATATTTTAGGACTATGTGACCAGTTGACCTTCTCTTCTTAAATTTCTAAGTTTGTTTTCCATATTACTATACACCTACTATTTTCTGCCATTAATATCATTTTCTTTCTCCTAGCTATTCCTCCTCCCCCCTTTTTCTATATTGTGTTTATTCCAAACTTCAAACACCATAGTGCCCTTGGGATCTCTTCCCTTCTCTATGCCCACTCCCTATTAGTGGCCAGCTGAAGACATAGTATGTATGACATTGAGAACTTCAGATTTTTGTCTCCTACTTTATTTCAAGACTAGACTTTTCTTTGTAGTTCACAATTTCCATAAATAGTAACCCACTGAAATTTCTAGCTATGCATTAACAAGTTCTTGCACACACATCAAAAGTTAGAATATGAATCATTTGCAGTTTTCTCCAAAAAAGACTCACTAGAAAAACAAACTACTCTTATGGATAGGCTACAGGCCCAGCAGTAGATGGTCAACAGAAAAGTAACTCAACAGTATCTTTGAAGGTTCCTGTCTCATAATGTCATGTCGTGTATATATATATATATATATATATATATATATATATATATATATGCATGCATGTATATCTTATTCTTTTTATCTTTATTTTTATGTTGTTTTGTTTTATTTTTTCCTTCCCTGCCCTATAGGTCTTTGAGTATATATTATAGCCTCTAGTTTGGTGTAAGTGTGCCAAGGAGTGGTTCTCTGCTTCTAGTACCTTAAGGTTAATTTGAAACTGATTGTGAAATATCATATAGAATATTTTAGATAATTTTTTGTGAGCAACAATTCACCAAAGAGAAACAAATGGTCACAGAGGAACGATGTGATAAAATTGTGAAAAATGCTCTGAGAACAAATTGCCAACTTAAGTGGCAAAGAGAACCCAGTGAGCTACAACTACATGGGCAAGGAAAAACATCATCAAAGATAGAGAGAAGGCACCACTATTTTGCAAAAGATCAACAAGGGCATTTTTATGATGTCACCAGAAGTTTAAGCCTTGGTTTTGTAGTCTGTGATTAAAAAGCTGTTATAGTCTTAGAAATGGGTCCAAGGCTTCCAAAGCATAAAATTGTCAGTGGGACCATAGAAAACATGGAAGTTAGAAAGTTAGCTGAGCACATGCCCAATTTGCTACTCTTGAGACGATGTTCTCAACACAAGTTGAGAACCATGTATCTACAGTGCTTAGAACTAGACTGCTCTAGAGTTCAGATTGTGGAAGGATCATTTGCATACACGTAATAAATAAGAGTATAGTGTCACAGAATATTTGTCTACGTTGTGAAGATGTAACTTTGCCAAGGCAACTTCTGACTGGTTTAATAAAGGGCCAAATGGCCAACAGCTAGGCAAGAAGTGGTTAGGCAAAACTTCTGGGGATGGAGAAGGATGTAGAAAGAAAAAGGACAATTTAGCCATCAGACTCAGAGCAAATCAGATGTGCCGTACTAAAGAGAAGTAAGCAAGTAACATGGCAGAATGTAGATTAAACAAAATATTGGAGAAATAAGTTATAAGAGCTAGTTGGGAAAAATCCTGAGCTGAGGCCAAGCTTTCATAATTCATAAGTCTCTGGGTCATTTTTTGCAGGCTGGTGGTGCAAAGATAGTCTAACAAGACAACTTGCTATAGGACAGGACACAGGCCTAGGCATAGAATTGATTTATGTTTAAGATACATATTATATAAGAGCATGAAGGCAACTCATACATCTTTTCTGATGCATCTATATTGAATTCTCTGTGGCATTATTTTGCAGCTCAAAAGCTTTGAAATTTGGAGCATTGGCATTTTAGCATTCTCACCTCAAAAATGTTCAACATATAATATAAAATATTAGGTTTTTCTTACTTTTATTTATCTTTAAAGATAGTACATACAAATAATTCAAGTCATGTACTTATTTTTCTGATATGAAGCTCAGATTGAATTCTTTACAGGAGAATTCCAGGATGCGAAGATGAGATGGGGATGTCTACAAGGTGATAGAGGAATCGAACATGACTTCAGTTTCTGGCATTCCAACATTTTGGTTCGTCTCTTTATAACCCTTTCTTTATAGTTAGCCTAGACACATAATGACAAAATATTACCAAAGGAAACATGAGTGGGCATGTACCTTGCAGCTGTCATTTACTATATTTTTCAATCTAATGCAGATGCGTCATGCAACACAGAACTCATAACTCTGAACAAGCCAGGATTCATTATGCCTGGCGCTATTACCCCATCTCTGGGTGTCATTATGCTGCCACAGAGAATCAAATTCTCCAGGTAGAAAATGTTCCCACAGAAAATCACTCCCCATTCTTTTCTGTGGTCCCATAATACATATTTGTTCCTTTTCAAGATTATGTTTTCAGGTAGCACATAAAGTAATTGCTGTCATTATCATACTATCATACCTGCTTCTTGTATTTTGTCTAATTCATATTCCTATTGCCCATCCTCATATCTCCCCTCTTGCTGCTCTCTTCTCTTTCTTTCAATAATCTGGACCCTTCTGCTTTCAGTCTTTGCACAAATGTATGTGTGTGTGTGTTTATACATATACAGATACACATGTTTTCTGAATACTAGGAAAAACATAATTATTTTTAATCTTAGCCTTTTTGTTTGTATACCTTGGTTATGGATCGTATCTACCAACCGCCTCTCTCCAACTTCCACTACCCTTCTAAGCATATCTCCCATCTCTCCCCAAGCTTCCTGTCTTCTTATTTTTTTAAATAACCCATTGAGTCCAATCACTAATGCCTTTCTTCCCATACTTCCACTGGATAATTATTTTTCTTTTTCAAAAAACAAATTCATACAATGTAATGCATGATCACATTCACTTTCCCCACGACACTCTTTTATCTCTGTCCCATTTTTGGGACCCACCCATCTTCTTCCCAACTCATTCCTTCCTACTTTTATTTTTTGTGTGTATATGTGTATGTGTGCATATATATGAATGTCTGTTATGTGTATTATGTGTGTATATGTGTTTATGTCTGTACATATGTGTTAATGTCTATGTATCTATGTATATATGTATGTGTGCATGTATTGCATGCATTGTGTGTGTGTGTGTGTGTGTGTGTGTGTATACACATGAGCATATGTACATGCACATGTCTGCTCAGGTAGCCACAACTTATGTGTTCATGATTTCAATGGCCTTGTCATTTCCAGAAGGAAATGTTTCACAGCACTTATTCCCATCCTTCTGATTTTTCAATCTTTACATTTTAAATAAGCATTACCCACCATGCAAAAAAGAGAGAAATGTCTCATAAATAACATAGACCCAAAATAGAGCTGTAACTTCATTTAGAAAACATCTAAGTCAAAATATGCATTTTAATTTCAGTTTATGTCTTAGAAGTGATATATTCAACATGCTAATGCTCACTTGTTACTTTTTTAAAGAATTAGTTATAATTTATTTCATTTGAATGATATTTTCTTGAGCTTTACAGCTTTATTAAGACTTGTATTCCAACTGTAAATACACAATGCATGCAATCACAGGAATATGGACAGATGAGGGCACATGATGCCAGCTCCACAGTGAAGGACTAAGCATAGCCAGTAGCTAGTCAGTAGCTCCATGACCTTCCTAATATCTCTGCATTTTTCTTATAAGACATTAAATATGCACTGTTACCCAGCTCCAAGGATAATTAGCTGTTTATTAATGTTAACTGTATGCAGTGTTCTGTACACAGATCCCTGGCTTTCACTTGTATTGCATAGTTGCAACTATGTGCTCATCAGACACTTCCATTTACAACCCTCCCCATATGCAGACCCTGAGTATTTTCTGTGCTTCCTTCAGTTTGGTTCCTAACTTCAGTTTAGATACCAAATTTAGCAGATGATGAAGCCCTCTCCTGTGACTATCTTGTTTCACTCAGTTTTCTGTCCTTTGGGTTGTCTAATGATATTTTATAATCCTACATAATATGTAACATTTTACTTTTCTCTTGGTTGTCAATGGTGATTTGGGTTATTTCCATTTCTTCTCTCCTGTGAATTAGGCCCACCTCTTTGCATTTCTAATTTCAAATCTTTGGGCACTTTTATAGTAGTGGGGTTTAGGATGATATGACAGTTGCTTTTTAAAGTATTTGATTCCTTCCATGTTAGTTTCCATGTGTGCACAGTTTTTCTTTTACTTTCTCACATATGATTTTATGATATTTAAAGTTTTTAGTTTATTTTTGTTGTTATTCTGAGACAGTGTCTCACTACATAGCCTTGGCTGACCTACAACTTGCTATATAGACCAAGCTGCCTGGTTTCATAGAAATCAGCCTGCCCCTCCCTCCACTGGGATTAAAGGTATGTGCTACCACATCTAGCTTGAAAATTTAAAATTACATGTGTTTATTCTGTAGTTGGTTGGGAAGGGTGTACCAAAGCCTGTGTATAAAGGGCAGAGGAAAACTAGCAGGAATCCCTTACCGCTTCTACTTACAGGTAATGGAGGTTGAACCTCAGTGGTTAGGCTTCGTGGCAAGTGCCCTAACTGCTGAGCCATCTGGCTAGCCTCCCCTTGTAGTTTTTGTTGGTTCTACATCTATTCCAACAATTATTATCTTAATATTATGTGTGGATTATATTTATTACATGTATATGAGTCTGTGTGACATATTTAATAAAAACCTTGGCAATATACAGAACTAGGCAAACAAATTGCATCCATAAACAAAGAGAATAGAATGAGATAGTTATGAGAAGTGAGGAGAAGACACAGGCAAAAGACATAAACCTCTACTTACATAAGATAAGTAAGTCTAGAGATGAAGGTATAGAAGGAGGGCTACACATCAGAGAAATGCAAATCAAAACAACTTTGAGATACCACCTAACACCTGTCAGATTGGCTAAGATAAAAGGCACAGATGACAGCCTATGCTGGAGAGGATGCGGAGCAAGGGGAACACTCCTCCATTGTTGGTGGGAGTGTAAGCTTGTTCAGCCACTTTGGAATACAATATGGAGGTTTCTCAGAAAACTGGGAATCTCCCCAAGGACCCAGCAATACCACTTCTGGGTGTATACCCTAAAGAGGCACATTCACACTCCAAAGGTATTAGCTCAACTATGTTCATAGCAGCATTATTTGTAATAGCAAGAACCTGGAAACAACCTAGATGTCCCTCAACTGAAGAATGGATTAACAAACTGTGATACATCTACGCAATAGAATACTACTCAGCAGTAAGAAAAAATGATATCCTAAAATTCACAGGCAAATGGATGGATTTGGAGAATATCCTCCTGAGCGAAGAATCACAAACTCAGAGAGATAAGCAGGGGATGTACTCACTCACTAGTGGTCTCTAAACAAACAAACAAGAAAAAAAAAAAGCCAAACATGCCCAAGCGGCAAACCACAACCACTGAACAGCTTGGGATCAGAAACACCCTGGACTGACCCTTCAAACCCCAGTCCAACTATAGGAACACCTGACTCACTCTTGAGGGGGGGGGACAAAACTGGATTTGGCCAGGAGTAGAGACTGATCCAAGCATTATTGGGCCAGTGGGACCATAGGACTATCTGCTCCCTGCCAAGGGAGGGGATGGGGAGTTGCAGAGAAGAAAAAATGATCAGATGTGGTGGGAGGGGAAAGAGACCTTGAATAAGGATATACAGGGATGGAAAAAAAATCCAGAGGGAAAGCTGAACACAAAGAAAATATATGTGTAGCATTCTTATTTGCATTTCCACCCTTGATAAGACAATGCTTATGATTCTTATCCTCTGTATAGTTATTGTTAACTCTTCCGCATTTTAAATTCTTTTTACTGTTTTTTTTGATAAACACAAAATAAAGAAGGAAAAAAAAAGAAGAAGGAGGGCTACAGTTATTAGTGTTCTATTAATCACTAAAATTTTGCTAAGAAATTGGGATTTATGTGATTTTACTAAAAATCTTAGTTGTCACTTGATGGACTTCGAGTTACCATTTTACTGAGGTTTGTGGCCAAATGTCAGTTACTACATGCATTTATACGTTTAAAAAAAAAGTTGATTTCAAGAGCAGTTAAAAAAAATCAGTGAACTCAAAGACAGAGCAGTGGCCAGCACCAAGCCAAAGCACAAATAGGGAAGACTGGAAGAAGCTACATATGAGAAAGCAGAAAAATAGCTGAGGGGTACAATCAGGCCATCAGCTATGTACCCAGGATGGAGAAGAGTCAAAAGAAGGTGATCAGCATACAATAAGAGTATCAAATGAGGATGTAATTATCCTGAGACAATAAATGCATAAAAATTTATATCCAAAAAACTCAGGAAAGCCCAGCAAAATGCCCATCTCTACATCCCAGTGAGGCTGATAATCTCAAAGATTAAGACAATCTTGCTGTCAGAAGCAACAAAAAGAAATAGAGCGTTTTTAAAAAGCCATAAGTGGCATGGGGATTTTGCACAAAATGTGAACCACTCAGAAAATCAGAGATCAAAGAGTGTCTACTATGGTGGAAAAAAAAAATCTTTTGGTAAGAATGCTACATCTGCAGCTCAACCCAGCACTTAGCTATGGATCTCTATGTCTGCCTCCATTGATTGCTGGATGAAAGTTCTATAATGACAATTAGGATGGTCATTCATTTGATTATAGGGGAAGTTCTATTTAGGCACCCTCTCCACTATTGCTCGGAGTCCTAGCCAGGGACATCTTGTGGGTTCATGGAGGTTTCCCTAGCACCAGGTTTCTCTCTAACCCCACAATGGCTCCCTCTCTGGAGATATCTATTTCTTTGTTCTCCATTTTTGTTGCTTCCCCCACTCACTCATCCCATTCTCTCACCTCCACATGTTTCCTTCTCACCTCCCCTTCCTTCCTCCCCCACCCCCACATGATCCAAATTTACTCAGAAGATCTTCTCTATTTCCTCTTACCAAGGGATTTCATGCTTAAGTTTCTCCTGTTACATAGCTGTGGATTGTAGTCTGGTTAACTTTTGCTTTACATCTAAAATCCACTTATGAGTGAGTATATATGGTGACTATCTTTCTGGGTCTCAGGATGATACTCTTCAGATCCATCCATTTACCTGCAAACTTCAGGGTGTCATTTTTTTTTTACTTCTGAGTAGTACTCCACTGTATTTTTTTAATCCATTCTTTATTTGAGGGGCATCTAGGTTGTTTCCAGATTCTGGCTATTATAAGTAATGTTACTATGAACATAGTTGAGCTCCCAGTCCAAAAGAGATTATATGAGCAAAAAGATTAGGATCAGAATGAGGAGGCCCACAGAAATGGCTGACCTGAGCTATTGGGAGCTGACTGACAGCTGAGGAATCTTCATGGAAAGGAACTAACCCTTCCAAACATGGATGGCATTCGAATGGCATGGGCAGTTTGTGCAGCGTCTTGCAGTTGCACTAGAATTTATTCTTGGTGCATGAATTGGCTTCTTGGAACCCATTCCCTACAGAGGAACACCTTACTCAGCCTTGGTACTAGGAGTAGGGACTCAGTCCTACCTCAAATATATATGCCAGACCAAACTGATGCATCTTGGGAGTCCTTGCCCTCCCTAGGGAATGGATGAGAGGATGGGGTGGGGAGGCTGAGGGAGGACTGAGGGGAAGGGAGGGAGGGAGGGAGAGCAGTGGTGAGTATGGGGGGAGGGAGTTCATAAATTAAACAAATAAGTAAAAGAATAAAAAAATAAAGTTTACAACAATAAGGAAAAGAATGTTATGTCTGTGTTTTTGAGCTGAGAACTTTCTGCAAATAAACATGAAACGTGGGCTGTTTTGAATGAGAAATGTTGAAAAAGTTCATCATTCACAGACTTGTACACAATAACTAATCATGACCTAAATTCTATAAGCAGAAGTAACATTATGAAAAATTGGATTTGAACAAAAGGAGGCAGAATTGCTGTGAGATAAACCAGCAACATTTTTCTAATTTAACTGCATCTCAAAATCATTGTCTGGATAAAACGAGTGAGACCATAGTTTGCAATTATTATAAATGTAGACAAATAAATAAAATTAAATCATTGTTTGAAAATGAAAAATTTTTATGGCAAGCATTTCTCATGCACTAAAAAAAAATGAGATTCAATACAATTCCATCAAGATTCAAATTCAGGGGAACAGTCTGTTCATTGCAGTCAAATGTCACTTTTGTTCATTTGCTGAAAAGTAAGAGCCACCTTCATGGTCACTGCAGGAGACCTGCTTTACTTATAAAGGGGAAGTGGTTGAAAGCAGAAGGGTGGAAAACACATGCCACGGCAACCTGAGTCACAGGAAGGCTGGAGGATGGTTGCACTGATGCCAAAGGGCAGAGCCTTTAAAACAAAGAATGTCCCAAAAGGTTTGTTTTGTTTTGTTTTGAATTTATTGTTATTATTATTATTAACAAAGAAGTCACACTTTCTATCCTTGTATATCCTTATTCAAGGTCCCTTCCCCTTCCCACCACATCAGGTCATTCTCTCTTCTCCACATCTCCCCATCCCCTCCCTGGGCAGGCGGCAGGTGGTCCCAAGGTCCCACTGGCCTCCACTCCTGGCAGATTCAGTTTTCTCCCCACAACCTCAAGACTGAGTCAGGTGTTCCTCTAGGGGGAGTGGGATCCAAGGAGTCAGTCCAAGGTGTTTCTAATGTAATCATTACAGAAAAAAATAAGGAGCCAATTTACCAAAATATAACAATCCTAACTATGTTCCAGGAACTAACAGGGTTTCAAAGAACAAGATTCATTATATAGCAGAGCAGAAGAAAGGTACAGACAGGCCCACAATTGTAGTCTTAGGCATCAGCACTTGCTTTGTAAATGAAAAATGTCAGTAGGGTATACAAGACCATGACAGAGCAAGAACTCCATCAATAAAATCATTAATGCAACAGCAGAAGATGCCATCATTCTGAGTGTATATGGGACATTCACCAAGATAAAACTCAGGGCCATAAGATGTATTTTATAAGTTCAGAATAATCCAAGATGTTGTGTAACCACATACTCATTATCTCGCACCAGTTAACAGATGACTCATAAAGTTAGAAACTTAAAACTACAGATGTTTGAAGTGTCACATGGCCTCTGTAAATCTGGAATTATCTTAGCTCGGTGGGTCTAGCTTCAGACTCTTATTGAAGATTCAAAGACACCATCCAGGCCTTCAGTCATCAGTGTCAAAGGATATTGAAGGCTTCTCTCCCATGCTAAGTGGTAACTGTCTACAGTCGGCCTGATTGCCCTTTTCCCATGGAAACTGGCTCCTCTCAGAGCAAATGTAACAACTTCTCTGGAAAAAGGAGGAAAGGAACTAAACAGGACATGCACAACAGAAAAGCTAGGCTCCCAGGAGAGTGGCTTGAAGGTTGACTATTGGAGACCTCATCTGTAAACCAATATCAGAAAGCTATTTAATAAAAGGGAAAGCACATTGTTTGTGCAGATTGCAATTTATCATTTAAAGATACCAAGTATGCCTGGGTATAAATCTATAGGTTGCTTATATAATTCCCATCAAACTGTGTAGCAAATGGATCTTGGTTCTATAATAATGATTCTAGAAAAACTGTTTATCTGAAAAGCAGCCTTAAGAAATGAGGATGGGAAGATTATTTTGAAGATGCCAGCAAAAGGCATCTACATTAATCTTCAGATTCAAAATAATTCAAATTATAATGTGGCAGATAAATATCCTGAAGTCAGAATTCAGATAAAAATGCAAATAAAAATAATTATTTGGGATGTGACTTCATAAAGCACAAGTGGAGGAATGGGAAAGGAAAGAAAGGAGAAGAACATAGATAAGAAATGTGGCCTGGTGAGAAACCCAGATCTTTATGCCAGAACAGAACTCCAGTCTGCAATCTAGACCATAAGCTTTATGCTGTTGCTGAGAGAGGATCTTGCTATAATGGCTCAGACTGGCCTGGAACTTGAGACCCTCCTTCCTCAGTCTCCTGAGCTCTGGGCTTATAAGCATGTACCACCATTCCAGGCTCTGTAAGCTTTTCCCTTTTCCTCTAAACCCCTAAGGGACTGTAAGTTTTATATATCACCTACTGTGAGCTACTGGCTGAGGAGAGCTCCCAGGGATTCAATGGCATTCATCCCTGGACAATTGTAGGCAACCAACCATATTGGCTCAGTGGTCTCCAGACACCTTGAATCTCAAACAAAACTAAAATGGCTAAAAAGAAACTCAGCAAGACATGAATAGTTGAGATTGGAATCAGCTTGCTGTAGGAACAACAGCCCCTACACAGAACACACCTAGAGCAACATTCCCACAGTGAAATTCACTGTCACTGCAGATGCAATGAACAGATCCACACGAAGTTAGTTATTGCTTTACTTGGAAGTTTTGTGACTATCGTTCATATTAATTATCAACCATCTTGGCATCCTATATGAAAATGTGTATGGGTATAAAAAATCTATTGCAATCTCAAACACACAACCCCAAGTGGTCCATGCATCCTTCTCAGTTTCTGCCTCCACATGGGACGTACTTTTGCTTTAGTTTCATGGATCTATTTACTCCAATGACATTCCTGGATAGCACCTGGTAGAGTCAGTGTGTGAATACCCCATAGCCCTTTCAGATGAGCAATGCTAAGAGATAGCCATCACACATCTTAACAACTTCAGCACATCAACATGACCACAAGGAACAATTCCTATTTCTTTCACTTTTTTCATTCCTGTCTCCCATGATTCCCTCTTTATGTCTCTTAGATTTTTCCATAACCAGACAAAACAAAAACAAACACAACAGTACAGAACAGAAATGTCAATACCAAACTAAAAAGGTCTGAACAAGTAATCACCCATGTATAAGCTATTACTAACTACCAAGCACTCTTTTTGGTTTGAGCCCTGAGCGTAATTTTGGTGGGCACTGGAAACCACATCACTGTTAGTCATTGGCATTATCCTCATACATATTCTGTTGAAAATAACCTTTATCTCCATAATAACATATTTCATCTTGTTTGAAAAGTGGCTATGGAATGACTCACCCCATTTTCCACCTCTTTGGGGGAGGCGAGGTAATTACTAATTCTTTGTTTCTAAGAGACAAACACGTTGTAGACCTTTGGAGAATTCTTCCTCATCTCTGGCGTGTCAGTAGAGTCAAAACATAAATTACAGTCAAATCTCAAGCTCTATGGAAAATGAGGTAAGATCCAAACAAACCCTTCCTACTCTCCTTTGTTCCCCTAAATAAGAAAAAGGCTTTTTTTTTATTTTAAAAAGGAGAATGAGCCAGGAGGCTTTTGACAAACAAATCATGCACACAGCCAGACCCTGAGCACAAAGCATTTTCTAAAGCTTGTCTCCAGAGATGGTCAGTGCTGACATATTTCCCTCAGGATGTTTTCTCATGTCTTATGTACATCAACCTTGTCCATTCTAGAGCTGAATTTTAACCAGGTCAAACCATATCTTTCCATGTCTGTGTGTTCATCCTATCTTCAATGTTCTCTCATGCTTTGTTTTAACCTTGTAGTTAGTGGTGGTGTGTGTGTGTGTGTGTGTGTGTGTGTGTGTGTGTGTGTGTGTGTGTAGTGCACTGAAGTGTACACCATCACATGAATGTGGTCAGAGGAAATCTTGTAGGAACTGTTTTTCTCCTTCCACTGTGTGGGTCCTAGTTAACTAGTACATGTCAACAGGATTTGCAGCAAGTGCCTTTCTGCTCTGAGCCACATTGCCAGGTTCAAGACACATGCACTCAGCATAAGAACTATTTCCGAGGGTGGCCTCCTTTGCTGAGACCGGAATGCACCTGTGTTTGTATTGCTCTGGTACTTGGTTAAGGAATTTCTTGGCCCCCTGCTCTACCAAATCAGCTTCTGAGAAGCACAAGGCCGTGACATACATGTCTCCAAGTCCTTCCTAGTGATTCTGTCTCCACAAGAACAAGAATCACAGCTCATCCTCAGACCTCCTATTTTCATTGTATAAAAGGGAAACTAAAGCTATTAGTACTTTAGTACTAATGGAAGGACTTCAGATATCAGCTAAGGGTACAGCATCTCACTCTGGTGAGTTGAGATGCAATCCATCATTCCTTCCACTGGGCACTGAAATTCTGAAAACTATTATCTTTTGTGCAGAAAATTAAGCTTACATTTCTTGAATCAACCATAAAACAATGTAAGACTTAAAGTAGAAATATAAACAAAATCCCCAAAGTCATTATGCATGAGCCTTGGAGTTGTTTCGCTGCTGAAGAAGTGAGGCCTATTTGAAACACTATATGGCCATAGCCATGACTTCAGACTGTGAACGTTATTTAACCTTAGCATGTTTTACTTGTTTGTGCCAGCTGATTTCACATTGCTACTCCTCTTGTAACTCCTAACATTGAAACAGCAAGCACACATTGATGCTATATCTCACCATGAGATCATCTGTTTTACTTGATTGTACATAAACACATTACCTATGTATTAGCATCCTTTTAAATTTCTCATTAACCTGAAAAAAGAGAAATCAATATAACTGAACACCTTATACCACCAGGGTGATAAAGACAAACCTCAGTCTTGGGATTGTAATGTTTGATTGTTCCCATGCATTAGGGGTGAAATGTTTACCCGTTTTCCATTATCATTGCATTAGATTTCTTCATATGCACATACATTTTCATAGAGGATATAGAGATTGCAGACAAGTTAGGCAAGACATAATCGCAGAAATGTCAAGTAAAGCTATAAAAATTCACATACTTTATGACTTCAATTTCCCAAGATATTAGAACAATTAAAAAAATCAATTGCACCTTTTGATTTTGCATTTCAACTCATAGAGTTGTTATTTGGTTGAATAACCAGGTCATCCTCTTGTTTGACTGGAGGAGGATTTTTAAGATCAGCCTCTTAACTGAAACTAGACAATGAATGCACATAATTGGGATGCACATTTTATGTATCACATGCCAGTTTACTAGTCTGTCATTTAGCAGACCATTTTCTTTTTTTTTAAGTTGTTGATATTGTTAGTGAATATTATTTCATAGAGAGCAGACCATTTTCAATTGACCCAACCAGAACCATTTGATAACTCATCATCTTCCAACACACACACACAGCATAAAATAAAAACATTTTCTTGTTCATTGCTTCTCCAAGCAATGTGCTTCCTGACTGATTACTCATTACCATTTAAAGAATTTACCTTGCATCCTATAAGCAGCCCCATGCTCTTCTGTTAATTATTCATCCTGTCTAGGTCTACCATATATGTATATATACCCACTTATGAATAGCATTTACCCAAGAAACCCACCCAGCATTTTATTTGTGACTTTAAAACATTTATAAAAATTTTTTCCAAACCTGTTCTTTTATAGGCACATGTTATTTTCTCCACAGTGAGTTTCCCTACATGATAGGTGTATTTGTATTTCCACAAACAGAGTTTCAGGATAACATGTATCATCTTTGTCTGCAATGGGAATGCTGTCTTTCCATGTATTAAAATTTAATAACCGGCTGTTCTGCTCTGCCATCATCTCCTCTGACAGCAATGCAGTTGTTCAATTCTTCGAGGTTTACAGTGAGCCTTATGAACAGGCACGTCTTTCTCCAGGGAGCTGCTGTTATGAAACTGTCTTGAATATGATATTATGTTTATTTGTTTTCAGATTTACCTTAGTTTCACGCCTCCAAGTAGATTAAAATTGTGTTAAGAGTTGTGCTTGGACTACATTTATTACAAATGAATTTGAGTCAGATCTTAATTTTTACAAAATCGAGTGGGCTTCCCCTGGAACATTGAGGGCTCTTTGTTTTAAATTTTTAAAATTTGTTTTCAAACAGTGTGTTTTGACATTTGCCACTAGACGTTTTTGTTGTTGTTACCCCTTGACAGATTTGTTGTTAATTTTACCAAAGAGAAAAGGCTGAGAGACCCTGGGCTTAGAGATAAAACAATAAAGAAAATTTTATTCAAACCACTTCTTGAGGTTTCATGGGCAGGAAATTTACCCTCATTTTGTGATTTCTCTCTATGTACATCTTTGGAAGCTATAACGTAGTCCTTTCTGAGGGTATTTGAAAATATAGAAAGAACTTCTACTCCATCATGCATTCAAATAATCACAGCTGTTCCTCAGATACTAGACTCCAGAGACCTTGTGCCATCCTTCACTGGACCCTCTAGAGGTTAGTTGGTGGGTTTTCCTCAGCCATATGCCTCCAGTCTCTCTCCTGCTTGGTCCTTGGCAGAGATCTAACAATGCTTTGACAATGATTTAGTGTGACTCAAACCTTGGCAGTGAAAGACCACAGCCAGGAAATGAAAAATACAATGATGATGCCTCTTGTCATTCTTCCCAGTCCAGTACACCAGCCAATGTCCCCAAGAAACACTAGCTGCATTGTGTACTGCCACTTGCCACTGACTACCTGGTGTCTTCACCGGGATGGATTTCCTGCCTGACTTGACTTCCCTCTATTTCTACAAGTGCAGACAAGTCACTCTTCGTGGCATCTTCCAAGAACCCTCTTGCCCTGGAGGCACAGTGGTCTTTCTGTCTCTCTGGGAGAAGCATATGTGAGTTACCTGTTTGCTTGCTTGCTTGCTTTACCAGATAATAACAGTGATTATCATAATGCCAAACATTTTAGAAACATTACAGAGAAGCATAAAGGATCCAGTCACAGATGTCAAGAAAATATAAATTCCAAGGTAAGGTGGCTTTGGAACGTGCACCCAGCAGAACTGAGGTGACTGACACTGCATGAGGCAGAGGCTCTGCAGATGTCTGCTCTCTTGTCAACATCACTGAGACCCTTTTCAGTTCCTGCTCACTTGGAAACAGAGCTCAGAATCACCTGTCTATTCTGAAGGCTCACTGTGAAGGTCTGACATTCCAGAAGTTTCCTAGTGGATAGAAAAGAACACTTCACACTCCCCTCAGAACAAACATCTCTCAAAAAAGGGGTGAACCTTTCCCCTAACTCCCTCCCCACTCTTTCCTCTGCAGGATTTAGTTTGTCTTAGTTTGCTCTCTGATTCCTTTTTCATTCCTGCCTCATGGACTTTACCCAGCCTTCCTGTTTTCAAAACTCTAGCCACCCATGTACCTTTCAGTCATGGGGAGATGTAGCTTGTTCTTCAAGGGGCTTCAGCCTTAAAGTTTCCTTCACTAGGTTCATTGAATTACAGAGGGTGTCTTCCCTTGAGGTGGAGCAGGAGGATGGTTTCATTTCTCTTCAGAAAGGTCAACAATGTTTCCCTTGAATAATTATAATTATCTTTCTGTAGAAACAACCCCTCTGGGTATGGTACCCAGTAATGCAGCCACACTCCAATGGATGGCCCCGCAACACATGAATATATGGATGACACAAAGTTATCTCAGCAGATTACTAAAAAATGAAAAGAAGAGATGGGCTGGAAATGGGAGCAGTTGGGAAGTTGAATTAGGGGAGAGTACAATCAAGATGTGCTGTGTGACATTCTCAAAGAATCAATAAAAACATTATGTTAAGAACAAAACACAAACCCACTGAATTAGATGTTTTGAGTCACTGCATTAACAGTGTTATGTGCCACTGCTAACATCTCCCTTATGATTCATGATTTAATGACATTAAAATATGTAGAACCCACTGAAGTGTTCCTCAGCCTAGAGAAATAAAGGAAGAGGGAGATAATTGAAATTGTCCCTGAAAACAATGTCTCTGTGTGAGTAAATTAATACATGCTAGAGGGATTGGCACTGAACTTGGTCCCACCCAGAAAAATCACAGGCTGATAACCTCTAGCCTTCAAGGACATGATATTAAGAGGTTGTTCCTTGGGAGTAATAAGGTTCAGATTAGACCAAAAAGTCTCTCTCTCTCTCTCTCTCTCTCTCTCTCTCTCTCTCTCTCTCTCTCTCTCTCTCTCTCTCTCTCTCCAACATTAGGACATGGCAAGAAGGTAGACATATACAAGTCAGAAGAGCCCTCACCAAAATCCAGTCATGCCTAGCATCATGACTTTTAACTTCCAGCCTCTAAAACTACAAGAATTCTATTATTTCTGCCCACCTAGCCTTTGGCATTTTGCTACACTAACAAGAGATAACTACAAAGCAATCATTCTTTACACTACAGAAGGACCCCCTTGCAGGCCGCCTTGAACACATTGTTCTCTAATCACTCTGCTCATGCATCCATTATCCATCCTGCCATCCTTTATGATATGTGGAGGGCAAAGTCAAGGAACCCTTCTGTGTTCTGTGGTTGACTAAAGGACACGGGCAGTGCCAGCAGAAGGCTGAAGTCAATGAGACAATGGATGGGTTTCCTGCCTTCCCCTTCCCCTTCCACAGCTTAGCAGTGACTACCACTTTCTGGTGGCCTCTGGCATAGCTCCAACTCACCTGGGGCTGATTGCACCATGTCTAGCTTTTGCTTTCCAGTTGAGGCACATGTCAATTTCCTTGACTCTTAATGATCTATGCCACCTCTGTCAACACTTCCTTTACTCCAGCAAATATTTCCTTTAAGGCATTTGCTGTGGAACAAGAGACCATAACTCGGTTTCCTCAGTATAGCGCTGATCTGGAAGATGATGCTTCCAAAGCATATTGACTCTCTCTTCCATTGCTAATTGTTCATGAGTTTGCTAAGTAAGATTTAAGGTAGAGAATGACTATATTGGGAAAGAATAAATTATAAGTAGATGCTTTTTTAGTCTGAGGTCCACAGACTCTGGGATTACAAAAGATGCTTAGAGGTCAATGGCCTAAATTCTTCAGCTCTTTCTATCTCTTTCAACCTGGATGCTCTGGAAGAAACAGAATATTCTGTTGTTTAAGATAATTCAGTTCACAATCCAGCCAAAATGTTTACCAAATGAACTTGGAAGAATAACAACATTCTTAGTCTGGTTCTATTACCCTTAAAACACTGACAACATAGGCAAGTTCAAAATGCTTTACCCAAAAAAGTTGGGTTCAGAAATGTGGCATAATCCAGGACATTTTCAAGCTGTAGAAATTCATTCCCCAAAGTGCACATTTCAAATGTTGTAAATGCCCTGAGAATCAAGGGCAGAGCACAGCAGTATAGCTCAGCTGTGCTTTTGCAGGCAAGCATGAATATTTATAAAAAGAAATGAAAAGTATACATAGTGTCAGGCTGTTTCTAGCCAGATTTTTTCTGTAAAACAGGTTGGTTTTCATTTTGCTTTGTTTTGTGGTCTTGGTGTTTTATTTATTTATTTATATTTTGCTTTTTTGATATTGCTTGTTCCTGTTTTCCAGCTATTTTACAACTACATTAATGAATGCACCTGCAACTAACAGCCCAGGAGTGAGTAGGCAGAGCTCACTCGACAGATGTCAGTGGCTGCCACCCAGTATCATAATGACAGAAGCTACAATAAACTGATATATACTGATCATTTACGCAAGAAACAAGGACCCTGTATAGTATCAAGTTATTTGGTTGAGGGTGGGTGTTGGAACCTGCAAAACAGCATCTCCAAGCTCAGACAGGAAGTAGAGCTGGAGTGTGAGCTTAGTACTTTTATCTTGAACTCTGGGCTCTCTTATTTTCTGCCTCTATACACTGATTTCATGAATAAAGTATATTGTAAGGAGGGGTCTAGAGTATAGCATATACTACAAAGCTTGATCTGGTCTCTGTGCTGTGGAGGGCATGTTGAGACAGAGATTCACAGATGGGCTTGAACTAGCCAATGAACTTTTCAACTAGAGTAGAGGGATTTGCATACACACATTTACTTTCCTTGGGGGAAGACATGCTTGCCTCCATCTGATTTCAAAAATACTGAGAGAAGTGCAGATTCACACAAGTGCTTGGAGATAGAGGCTGTGGCAGGGGGCGGGCATGTTGTTCTGGAAGGCTGACCCTCTTGATGCTGTGTGCTCCCGCTGGATTTGATTGTGACAGCCTGCCAGCCTGCAGCTGTTCCTGGACCCTGTAATAGGATTATTCTGGCAGAGGACACTTCAGGGCTAATTAGCATAAGGATACCTTCCAGGTTTCTAGGATTGGGGCCTGGCAAATGATAAAAGGGCTCAGTCTTGGAAGGTGCCCTCTGAGATATTGAAGTGGGTTAGAGAGAGAGCCTGTCACATCTGGTTGCTGTGCTAATTAGATTAGGGAACAAAAAGGGAGGGAGAAAAGGCAGCCAGGCAACCTGTGGGGTCTTGGTGGGGAGACCAGGCACAGGAACAACTCTAGAGAGTCACACTGGGCAGGGGGAGCAGAGTCAGAGTCAGGACACAGACTTATAAAACATCTGATCTCTGAGAGGGGTTTCAAGGCTATGTTCAGTTTGCCAACCACTAGTCACCCATTGTTCTTGTTTCATTGTGATCTGCAGGCCATGCCCATTTTCTAGGTCAGCAAGTTAGCACTGGCTGGGGTAAAGTTAGGCATCTGTATATTAAGGTTCTAGATGGTTCTGATGAACACAGTTCCCTTGACTCCAGTGTTACTCACCACTAAGAGTGTGCCAATGGGAGGATTGACATGAAGAGACTCTTCTGAGATCAAACACGACAAAGGGCCTGCATGCCTTTGCCCATGATGAGCCCATGTTAAACTTTCAGGTGATCCTAAAGTGCTGACTGTGTTGATCTTGATTGACAGAAACACTGAGATGCTGAGAAGACCCAGGACTTGTGTGCAGCCTCATAGCAAAGAAGTATAGGTTCCCGCTTGGTGTTTACTCCATCATCCTCTTGCTGCTCTGGGCCAGCATGCTTTGGCTCTTGATACTTCTACCATCACCTCACCCCATCTGTACTTCAGTCACAATGCCCTATCCCACTAACTTTCCCCAAATCTGCTGTTCTCAGGAACTTTCTGTGGACCTGGTCAGCCTCTGACACTATATACGTCTGTACTCTCTTCACCCATGGTAACACAGAGAAATTTTTGTGTCTTGGTATATATAATCTGTTAATGCTTTAACACATGTAAACAAATGCATATACACATAAAATACACACAAAGTTTATACACACATACACTGATACATGTATTTATGTGTACACACAAACACACATATATTAATAAAACAAATTTAAACATACACATAAATGTAAACAAATGCACCCATACTCCCAAAACCACATTTAGATAGATAAATTATAGACAGATAGATAGATAGATAGACAGACAGACAGACAGATAGATAGATAGTCACATACCTCCCTGCATGCACCCCAGCTTCAAGCTTTACCCTGCACTCTGGCCTGGCAATCCCTTGCCTTTCCATTACCAGTGCTTCTTTCTAAGCAGGAGTACATGTCGGCACATTTCTGCTCTTGGGCTTTGCTTGGTTTGGGAGGTGGGTCATGGAAAGGATTCTTCTTCTCAGTGAATAGATTGCTTGCCAGACCTAAAAATTACTTTTCTTCCTCCAGGAAAACTTCATGACCTCTAAGTGCACCAAATAACCTTCATGGATTTCCAATAGACTTTGTCAGTCACCATCATAACACTAGTTGTTTCATAGCTTCAATTTTTAAAATTGATTGCCCTTTTCTCAATATCGGGTTTTTCTCACCATCAAGTCCTACCATGGGGCTTAGTACACAGAGGGTACTCAATAATTACATTAGAATGATTAATGACTTGGTTCAACTATATTTAAATATTGGCAGAAAGATCTCCCCTGGCTGCTTCCGAAAACAGGCTTCCCTCCACTCTCATTGAGACTCAGGGAAGTTATTAAAGTATAACTTTCTGTTTCAACAATGAGAATGAAGGTCAAGAGGTGGGATTGGGGCTAGCCTTGGCCACTTCTAGAACAGTGTTTGGCATGTGTCTGGTACAGCTGTGCAGAAGACAGTACTGCAGACATTAGCTCACAAATCTCTGTACTGATGTCACATGGTTAGCACCTGTACCCAGAACCTAGTGGCAGATGCAAGAATCCACTGCTTCTGATAATGGTCATATCACAGAATTATAAGTCCTTACTACTTTTGAAGAGCAAGCAGGACACAGCTCAGAGGTTAGTTATGGCCAGTTATGGCAATATTGGTCTCCTCCTATCATAGTGCACATAATAAATGAAGTCAAGTTCAGACTCTAATCCTATGAATTACCGGGATTCTTAAGTAAGACATGCTGGCAAAGAAATCATCCTAAACTCTATTAGCTAATGTCTGGCAGATGGCAAACGTAGATTTAAGGGAAATTTACACAGAAATTATTCATAAAAGAGCCACTTCATCCATGGAGTACAAGAAGGGATTCAGGAAGGACAAGCATGTTCTCAACTAGTCACAGCAGTGAACTAGGCCCTTTGGGGAAGGGGAGATGCCATTATTGGAACACAGACAGACTTGAGTAAAAGTGGTGCAGTGTGAAGTGCCAGTCTTGCAAAAGACTGGTGCCTTTCTGGGACACAGCTCTAAGCAGCTAAGATTACTAGAAAGGACCATAGCTGCTTGCAGGATTTTGTCAGGAGTTTGTGAAGAGGCTGAACAACTCAATGTTAGCCCTCACCTCATCTTTTCTTCCTCCCAAGTAAACTCTCTGGGAACAGAGGGCATCCAACCCGTTTGACTTATGTCACTCAGGTTAGGAGCTTAGACTCTGGTAAGATATGAAGAGATGCAACAGAAAGTTAGAAATAGAAGGGACATTTAAAACACATCATCTAAAGTAGAGGACAAGCAACAAAAGTAAATAGGGAGAGGAATGGAGGACATCAGGAGAGGATGAATAAGGAAAATAATATGTTGTCATATGCATATGAAAATGTCATAATGAAGCCCTTTATTTTACATGCTAACTTAAATATAAATGAAAATGGGGGATAGGGAGAAGGGATGGGGCCAGTAACGTGCCTGTGGTATAAGCACAAGGTCCTGAGTTCAGATTCTCAGCATTTACACAAAAGCCAGGTAAGGGTGTATGCATCTGTAACCCCAGCACTGGGGAGATAGAGGCAAGTGGATGGCTAGAGATCACTGGCTGGCTGGCTAGCTGAGCTGAAGGGCTCCAGGTTCAATTAGGGCCCTGTCTCAAAAATTAAGGTGGAAAAGGATATGAAAAGCCAGCCAACAGTGACCTTTAATCTCCATACACAAGCATTTTGTGCTGCATGCATATGTACACAAACAACATCTAATATGACGTGGAATGTCTTTCTGAATGCTGTGAATTACCATTGGTTAGTAAAGAAACTGTTTTGGTCTATGGCAAAGCAACTTATAAGCAGGTGGGATATCCAAGCATAGATAAAGGGGAAGGGAGAGAGTCAGACAGAGATGCTGTAAGCTGACTTTGAGAGAGCAAGATGTGAAAGTACAGGTAAGCCACTAGCTGTGTGGCAAAACATAGATTAGTAGAAATAAGTTGAGTTATGGTTGTAAGGGGTAGATAGCAGTGAGCCTGAGCCATAGGCAGAACAGTTTGTAATTAACATAAGTCTCTGAGTAACTTATTTATAAACAGCTTCAGAACAATAGGTGGGAGAGTTTGTCTAGACCACTAACCTCGATGGGTCTGAGGCTTACAACTACATACATATCCCACACCCACAAAAAATTAATAAAAATTGGAAAAATAAATCCAAATCCAATCAAGAAGAGTTGTAGAGCGATAACATTGGATTTATAAAGTAGACTATTTGCCAATATAAGCATTCTTTCATTTATTTAATTTGGTAATCAGGCAGATCTGTCTTTAGTCTATTTTATTTTTAACCCACTGAGTTCAATGAGTGCTGTTCTTATTTATTTACTTACTTACTTTGAATCATGTGAATGCTGTGTGCAGTGTGCAAATTGTGCAGAGGCCAGAGAGAGAGATCTTATGTGTCTTTCTTTACCTCCTTCTACCATATATTTTTCAGGGGCAGAGTCTCTTACTGAACCTGAATTTCAGCATATCAGCTATATGGACTAGCCAGAAAGCCCCAGAACCCACCTGCCTCTGCACCACTCCTCAACACTGGGGTGATAAGCACTTTTGGAAACTCCCAACTTTTTAAAAGAATGCTAAAGATTTGAACAAGGGCCTTTGATTTCAGGGCAAGAATTCATATCCATTGAGTCATATACCCATATACCAATGCTTGTTGATAATATCAAATCTCCCATGCCACATTTTGGAATCATGTAAGGTCCATCAAAGCATCCTCATTGCTCTGTACTGGAGCATCACAGAAATGGCAAAAAAAAAAAAAAAAAAAAAAAAAAAAAAAAAAAAAAAAAAAAAAAAAAAAAAAAAAAAAAAAAAAAAAAAAAAAAAAAAAAAAGACCACTGCTCTGGAGCACATGAGATCTGCTTTGAACCTGACAAATTCTATCTCTAGGAATGTAAATATGTCAATTCAGACATACTCTCTTTAAGAAGCTAGGCATCATCACATATATTCTCTTAAGTATAGGACATAGGAAACAGGATATAAGACATTCTACATCTACACAATTTGTAATTCAATGACTGCAAACGCTTTTTTTTTTTTTTAACCATTAGGCAGATAAGCTTCCAAGAACCACCACAATCCTTGTTTCATCAGCAAAAGCAGCATTGCAATAATGCACTTGCATATGATCCGGTCCACCCTGTCTGGACTTAATGGCCTGGATTAATGGGGCATAGTGCCCAATTACTCAGAATGCTGCAGACCTCTCATTCCACTAATGCTGTCCACAATGGAAAAATGTTCTGCAATTAGATTTTTTGTGACAGAACCAAAATAGTATTGGGCAAATAACCCTGCCAAGAATTACTATAAGTTCTAGAAAATTTATCTGCCAACTATGATCTACATGCACATTTGCATGTTCATGTGTAACTTCATTCCAAAATACGTGTAGGCATATGATGAAGCAATTTTCAATGTGTTTTATATATACACATGTGGCATCCTGATGTTTGAGGGCTTACTCTAACCCAATAATATACCTGCTTGCAAATTGTGACATCAGGACAGAACCCCAGGAGGAAAGGTGTCTGTGATAAACAGAGTAGCTTCTCCCAAATGAGCCACCCCAATTAAATTGAATTAAGTTCATGACAAAATGTAATCACAGTCACTTGAGAGATTGTTTGGTGGTTCTTTCATGTGGAGAGCCTGGATTCAGTCCTCAGCACACACACACATCAAAGCACAAAGATATGATGCCCTATAATGTGTTCTGTGGCTACTAGGCACATACAGTACATACAAACAGGCAGAACAACCATACACATAAAATACAACACATCTTTAAATTTAGACACACACACACCTCCAGAGATTTTGTTTTGTTAGAATGCATGCAGACAGAACATGAATCATCTGTGTGGAGTCCATGAAATCCCATGACCCTGAGAGGCAAGAGGGAAAGACAGCTTAAAGTATGGGAACCACAGAGCATGTGCTGTGGTTCGCTCAGAGATGGAGACCTCCAACTAAGAAGGAACTCAGTACATCTCACCATCTGCAGTTGGAGGTTCTATCTTCTCTTCACCTCCAGAGCCAGCTAATGCCTTGGCCTCAACCTTCTGAGAACCAGGGCAGAGCATCTAGCTGAGCTATAATGTGCCCACATGTTGAGATAAGTAGATGCTGATTTAAGTGGCTAAGTGTTGGCAGTTCACTGGGGCAGCAATTTCTAGGTAAGTCAGTCAGTTTGTGTCTCTTTGCCCATATAATACCACTGGGGGAACAGGCAAGGTCTAAAGATTCGCTTTTATTTATTTTTTTCCTTTTTAATTGCTTTGAAAATTTTGTTCACATATAAATTATATGTTGAACATATTCTTCTTAATATCTTCAAATTTCCTTTTATATCCTATACCTTCACCTGTTGGTCTCCTTTGTCAGCCTAGGTAATTTTACTTCTATATCCATGAAACACATACACACACACACACACACACACACACACACACACACACATCTATATTAAAGTCTAGGGTACCATCATCTAAATCAGGTTTGGATGCTAGTCCTTCGGACACACCCACACCTACTCTGGATCAGAAGTCCTGTTAGGAGAAGATAAAGGTTTTACTTTCCTCCCACCCCCATCTCCAATATTAATAACAAGGTAAGGGCATGGAAAGTGCAATAGACACTTCAATCAAGTGGGGACAGGACCCCTTGCTCAGTGCACTAAGACCCAGCAGGTCATACTTCATTAATGCCTTGCAACCTATCAGGTACTCCTTTTGGGAGTAGATCTTGGCCCTGATTCATATGCCTTGATGAATTTTTCATAACTAAACATTCAAACATATAATAGGATAGGTTTCCCAGCCTGCTTTATGAACTCAGCAAAAAGAAGTTCAAGGGCTTCTTTTCCTATTGTAAATTCCTTCATCCTCTAACCTGCTCTTATTTTTTGTATCAATACAAGTTTCTTAAAGCCAATGTGGGTTTCCTTTGACTGTAAGCAGGGTTTGATTTATAAGCTAGAATCCCTTCCTCCATGGATAGCAATTTAATCCCATTCCTCGGTGGACATCAAGGCTCTTACTGAACTGTGCTATCACTTTCTGTCTTATGAGGAAATGCTCATAAGATTTTTGGTCCTATTTTATCAAGCTGAAAAGTCACAGGAGGTATGCATAGATTCTTAGGACCTGTTTTGTCTGGTTGCATCAGCAAGGCTCCATGCTAAATGACTGAAATCACAACTGAAAACCTAATGGTCCCACTTTTGAACCAATCTTGCCCCCAAAACTTCAATTTACAGGCATTCCCTTGGCTTTTATTTAGAGGCCATTATTTGCTACTTTGAAATCTTTTAGTGAGAAAGACTAGAAGGGAGAATTAGTGTTATTTTTAAGCCCAGTGGTTTAATTTCTGGCTCCTTCATATTCTCCAGACTCTGCTTGAAAATGGACTAATTCCTTACATAGATATTACCCCCTCCCCATACTGTATCATAGACAGCTAAAAACGTCAGCTGTATTTTCAACTGTCTGCCTGGAAATCTCCTGGCCAACCCACAAGATCATTAGATAATGGACTTTCATCCACATGAAACAGTTTTTTTACTTTATCTCCTGCTGGTGCACAACCCAGATACTCTACTGTCCAACCTCCACATGTACATTCGTCCCTTTCTTCCCATTTTCCCATGGCTCAGACCCAAAGCAAATGCCAAGGTTCTGAATTCTGTAATGTCAGCAACCCATTTCTGATATCATTTCTAGTTTAACTAAATACCATTGTATAACCAACCATGCCAAGTACAGTATTGTACAGCAAACGTCAGCATTTTCTCATGACTTTGCAGTCTTGGTAGGGCTCAGTTTGGGTACCACATCTCCCTGCACATGGCTGTAACTGAGGAATGGTGAGGGTATTGAGTATCTGCTTCCAGGAAAGTTCTCCCCACAGCCTAGCAAGTTTGTACTGGCTGTAAGTGGACCTCAGTTCTCATATGGTTGTGCTTCATGCCGTATGCCATCTGGTCTCCAAAACATGAATTGCTTGGTATCAAATCCTCAATGACTAATGTTAAGCAGTAATGTGATTGGGCAAAAGGCTGAAGTCAACAGACATAACAATGTTTATGTGGACCAGGAGGCAGTGTGTGTGTGTGTGTGTGTGTGTGTGTGAGAGAGAGAGAGAGAGAGAGAGAGAGAGAGAGAGAGAGAGAGAGAGAGAGAGACTATGAAGAAGATTTGAATTTAACACCAAAAATCATAGACAAAATGGCCGTACAGCCATGAGTACATAGACAGCAAAAATCAGACAATATATATATATTTTAATGAAGATGCATAGCTGGGTGGTTGTGAAAAAAGTGATTTTTGGGGTAGTTAAAGGATAGATATGATCAAAATGCATTGCATGGAATTCTCAAAGAACTAATGAAATTTTTTCTAAAGAGGAAAAATGAGGTAGTCAAGATTTGAGTTCAGCATGATGTAGTAGACTTCTGTCAACCACTGCAGTGGTGGGGAACAAATTGACAAGGAATAAATGAATTCATCAGTGAGAACAAAATAGGGAAATGACTTATCATGTGTACACACTGTAATGGATGGATACTAAGCTGTGTATAAGTACATAACTGGATGGGTATATGGCTGTGTGGTTTCAAATGTCTGTGTGGCTGCATGGTTGTATATGGCTATGTGCTATCTATGACTTTGTGACTATGTGGCAGGGGGTGGGAAGGGATGTTGGACTCTTTCTGGAAAAAGTATTCTATGGCTGGGGTGAGTTTCTTAGTATGTAGTTGCCTGCACATAATATGTACCAGGGGAAGGAAAATAGAACAGATTGGCTGATGCAGGGTAAGTCTCTATAAAATATAATGTCTACTTGTGGAGTCCTCAGCATGCAAATGATGACTGTGTAAATAAGGACAGTTCTGGTCAAAGTGTCAGGACACAGGGTACCAGACTCTGTGCTGTCAGACTATGGCATTTCTGATGCTAGTAATTTGGGTTTCCTAGACCGTGCTGGTGAATATTCTCTAATGTGGGGCTTTCTTGCCAATGGTTTTCCTTCTGTATTAAGTATTACTTTCTTTATGTTAGTCTTTTTTTTAAGACAAAGTCTTACTATGTAGCCCTGACTGATCTGGAGCTCAGTATGTGTATCACCCGGGCCTTGAACTCCTCTTCAGGAGTTCCACCTGTTTCTGCCTCCCAAGTGCTGAGATTGGTGTAAAGTGCCACCTCTCCTGGCTACATTAGTCATTTTATGTAAATAAAATTATCAGGAACATCCAAGACAATCTTAAAGAAGTAGAAAAATACCAATTTCTTATGTCTCCAGAAATTAATATTTTTGTAATGTCTCATAATTAAGACAATGCATGATTGGTATGAAACAGTTTAATATAGGAATTAAATCCAATCTCACTTCACAAACACACTCAGAAACACAAAGCCATGTAAATGCAAAGGAAAATGGATGATGCTTGATCAGTTGTACATGAGATATGTATTGATTTCTTCTTCATTGTGGGCATAAAATTCACTATGAATAGATTTTTAGATCTAAGTGTGATCCGATTGTTACAAATTCCAAAAAGTAACATTGGAAAGGACCCCACATCATAGCAGAGGCAAGACATTAAATAAGACAAAACCCTGAACTGACCATGGTGTGTGTTTTTTTACAGAGGTAAGTTTATCTAAGAAAGATATTCATCAAAACATATAATTAATAGAGAAACTGCACAAGCCATAGATGGGAGAAGATGATTGACCAAAGGAAGTTTGGATACGGGTGAATACATCTCTTAAATCAATGGGTAATATAAAGATTACTCAACAGATAACTGAGTAAGAGATGAATAGTCACAATACACAAGATTATATCCCAGAGGCGGTGAATGCACTACAAGGGACGTGACCTTCTCAATTTGAATGCATATGTAAGCCACAGTGAGACCCAGAAAATGTCCCCAGACCCCAGACACTTCAAGGAAACTGACTGATAACATGGAGTCTCCTTATCAGCTCTTCACACTGAATGATGCACCGTACATTGTTACAGCCATTTCATAACACTGGTGGACAATAGATAGAAAACTTAACCAATGTTGCCTGGGAGTCCATTACATCATGACTGCAAGCTAAATGATGTAGGTGCCGCGTGTAGGCGTTTCCACTGTCTCACCACGCATAACAAGAGACTTTCATACTTGGTGGAATGGGTAGTGTGTAGCACATTTGCATTAACAGATTCATAGCTAGATGTAGCCATACTACATGGCATATATGGATCTCTGAAAGACAGTGTGAAGGGAACAGACCCCAGTCACATGCCTATGAAGGCTGTCCTGTGACTTTCTAGTATATGTATTAGAACTCACCTTTAAGATAAGGCCTATGACCTCAGCCAGCTGTGGGCTGAGGCAGAAGTTAAAGTTCAGCCTGTGCCACAGAGTAACTTGTAGGCTAGCCTGGGCTACAGTGATCTCCTGCCTTAATACAAAAAACAACAACCACAAAATTCCGCTTTTGGTGATAGAAGCCAGAGTCCCTCTGTGGTTGGAGGCCACAAGGCCACAGTCATCTCTGGGAGTTGAACCTGAAGAAGCCTTGGGTCCTCTTTTCTTTCTGTCTGTCTGTTTGTCTGTCTTTCTTTTTTCCTTCCTTTATTTCTTTCTTTTTGTGACTTCTTCCTCCTGGATGGGGGTTATGCAGGCATTTTTACTGTGTGAAAATTTACCCAGCGGGACAAATTTTATTTGTGTGTTTGGGGACTGGATTTTTTGCTCAGTTAAGAAAGGCTATTTTTTGTTGCCTTTACTCCTTAGATGTACAGTTATCCATGATTAGATGGTTCTGCTTCGCCATAACCTTTCTGAGCTGTAGTTGAGTATCATTTCTTCACTCAGTCATGAAAGAGCTGATAAATCAGTGTCCAAAAGCCTGGATTCACCTCTAGAGTCTGCAAGAAAAGCTACAGAAATGCCTTCTGGGAGGAGGTTATGTTTGATAAAATCAGAAGACTTTCTTAAATGGACTCTTGTCTGTTCCAGTCAGAAAATACAAGTCTTTGAATTTTGTGTCTGAGTACCACCATGCATACTCCCACAGTTGCCTCACCGCCTCTCATTGATCTTTTTCTTGGTTTTGTTTCTTTTCTTCTCCTGCCAATTATGCTGAACAATATGCTGCTGCTATCAGAAATTACCCTAGGAGACAAACTGTTCTGGAATGGAACCCTGCAAAGTAATTGATGACATTTTAAAGACATGCACATCAGCCATGGAGCGATGCTGAGCCACCGCAGAAGCATGCAAAGCACCTTGTGTCTGGTTTGAGGGAATGAAAAGAGGAAAGGTAATGTCCCAGGAGTCACTGTTGGACTGAGAAGCTGGGCCAAAGCCTGGGCTGGTGGCATCTTTAGAGAACACGAAAGACTTAAACAACATCGCCAGGCATACCATCAAATCTCTCTGGCAGTTCTATAAGAACTGCTTCTCTGCTGCAGCAGGTTAGCATGGCATGCAGTTAAGTCTGGGGTCTGTTTGAAAGGCTCGGCAACTCAGAGCAGCAAACAGATAGCTCTGCTAGGTCTGTTATACCAAGGCCAGGAAGGTGGAAGAAGGTGGGACCCCAAGTTGTGAGGCACCCAGGTAGATATATACAGAGATTCTCCAAAAATCTTACAGTGGAAAAAGCACTCTATGCAAGCAGCAACCTCTTCCTGCATTTACTAAAATACACATCTCTCTGCCTGTGTTTAACATGAGGTATATTGCTTTGAAAAGTTCCCAGTATAGATTTCAAGTATTCTTGACACAAAAAGCAAGGATGTGAAGCAATGGGTGTGGTCATTAGCCTATGAAGCTTATAAGCTTATTTCAAAACACCATGTGTTATATGATAAATATATAAAATTTATACTTGTCAATATATATATGCATATATATATATTTACACAGTTATAAGATTTTCAGTGGCTTCACAGTTGGCTGTCCTCCAAATGCTTCCCTGAACTCTCTGCTTCTGAGCTATTAATAGAAACTTTCTTCCAGCAATTGCAAACTTGGAATGTGACTTTTATAATAACTGAGTCACAGTTGTTTGACAGTGCATTGACCCTCATCTGGGAGACACAGAAGTGTGAGCATTCTATTGGTGTTACACCAGAGGAGTGATTACAACGTTGGAGTATACCCAGTTCTCAATAAAGGGTACTCACCCATGGTGAGCTAACATGTAACCCTCAGTGAGATGAGTGACTTAAGAACAATGTCACCAACAGTACCTTGAAGGACTCATTTTTAACAAAGACACTGGGCTATGCCTATGGCAAGAAGCTCCAGCTTCCATGACAGCTCAATGGTACCACTTCAGTGGAAAGATGGAAGCCCTGTAGCGGTATCAGCCTTGTAAGGAATTAATAACCGGAGAAAAATAGGTACACATACCATAAAAAGCCACAAGTGAGGAGAGAGGACACTTTGATTGGTAGGACAGACAAGGATATAATGGCTTTGATCATGATTGTATGAGGACTTTAAGTATGCAGCCTCTTACAGTGCTCCTAAAAGAGACAGAAACATTTTCAGTTTTTGGCAGGCATAGAGTGGATTAGAGTCACCAAGTGAGGATATATGGCCTTTGAGCAGACTCCCAGATATGAATCAGTTCTCAAACACAAATCCCCTTTCAAGAGAGGAAAGTGATTCCCTTGAGATGGAAAAGCTGTGGGCATACACACAAATGGCCATGCAGAAGGTCCTCTCAGGAGACAGCCCAGCAGACAGAAACATTTTATACCAGTAATTGCGTTACAGAGGTTGGTTTTCATTAGGAAGAACAATGGGGGAAATTGAGGGGCATGGCCTCATCTGTGCTTCGCATTTGAGCCCACAGGACAGGGTGGCTGGGACAAAAGCAAGGGTTCTGTACAAGAAAAATAGAAAGTAATTTAAAGATGACCACTGTGTATCTGCAGTCAGTTGGAAAAGAAACAGGAGGAGCCATAATTCTGAAGATGAGATCATCAGTTGTGGAGGGAACAGGATCCATGCAGAGTTGATTGAAATTCAGAGAGCAAAAGCCACTACAGAATGATAAATAGAAGAAGTGAGTAATTAGGCATGCTGTTTCACCCTAAAGATAGGTGATAGCTCCCACAGAGCTCAGTGCTGCCAACTCCAACCCAAAGCTCCATTAGAGTGCTTTAAGGTCATAGGCCCCAAATGATCTATTTGAATGAGCATCTATTTCTGCAAAAATGCAAAGATGGCTCAATATCTGAGAATCTCAAAATGAGATTCAACACATTTACATAATAAAGGAGGAACAGGGCAGCTTTGTGAACTTGGAAAAGGAAATGCATAATTCAAGCATGGCTAAAGAGCCACATGTCTAAAATGGGGATAAAGGGATTTCTTTAATTAATTTGACTAAAGACTCTGTGCATCACAGAGTATTCATTGACTGGGTCATGTCTGTAGATATGAAAAACATTCTAGGTTTAGAAAGTGGTAGGAGAAAGTCTATCTCAAGTATGGGTAAACAGCTCAGACTAGATGTTAGCTAAAAGAAGGAAGAGGTGAGAATCAGCTTAAGTCTGGGTTCAAAGAGGGCCACCATCTATCGACCAGGCTTTTCTCCCTGGACCCGTGCAATATTTTTTCTTGCATTTGTACATACATTTCTTGCTTTAACAAAATGCCTGGCAAAAATCAATTTCAGAAAGGGCTTATTTTACCTCGAAGTTTGAGGCCACAGCCTATCAGGACAGGAAGGTCATGGTTACAAGAGTATAAGACAGCTGCTCACATTGTGTACACAGGCAGGAAACAGAAAGATGAATGTCAGTGCTCAGCTTGCTCTCTCCCTTGTATGTATTATGGGATGCACACTCATGGATTGATGCTATCAGCAAGTAAGGTAAATCTTCCATCCTCAAACAATCTAATACAAAAACACCCTCACGGGCTTGACCATAGTGACCCTAGATCTCATCAAGGTGATTTACCAGTAAGATTAACCATCCCAGTGTATTGACGACAAAGAAAAATAATATGGTCACATATTAATATGCAGTGAAATTCATCGACTAGCACATTGTATTATTATCATTCTTATTTGGTTTAATGTGTTAGGGTCTCATGATAGGATCTCACTCTCTAGTCTAAGCTAACCTTGAATTTGTAGTTATCTTCCTGCCTCAGCCTCTGTCTCCAATGCTAGGATTGATTACAGCCGTGTACCACTACACCCAGCTATTAGTCTGTGCATTATTCAGTGTTCTAAATACTTGATATAAAAATAGTAGGGATACATATGGTGCTTAAAGAAAAATGGTTCAAATGGTACATAAGAATAGGTGGTAAAATGTGAGGTGTCCCGTTTCCCCCCACCCCAGCCTAATGCCTGTTGCCTCTCAGCTCCTTGGGAGGTGTTACAACCCCAGAGTTGTAGGGATCTAACATTCCCAGGCTCACTTAGTATAAACTGACCTCCACTTCAAATCCATAACTCCCATGAAGCAGTGTACTTTGTCTGTTAAAACAGCCAAGCAAAGCCCACCATGTCAGAGTGTGTTCCTCTCCGGAAGACATCAGCCTGACCAAAGAGGCCTTTGCTTCCTCCTGCCCTGCCCTCAGCCCTGCCCTTCCAATCTCCTCTAGTCTCTTTACATAACTCAGTAAAAACCCACCTTTCTAAATCAAAGTTCTGGCTCATCATCTCTGATGATTCCACTGGAGTCTGACACCTTCCTGGCTATGAACTTTAAATACATCTCTTAAGCTTCCTGAATTTCTGCCTCCCCCCCCCCCCCGCGTCAGTGTGTTTTATGATATCATTACAGAATTCCTGAGCCTGCGTACTTGAGTAAAGTTGATTATTTAGTTCACAGTTTCGACTGCTGACAAAATCATAGATGGATTAGATGAGTTAGTTTAACGTCTGATGAGGGCCTCCTTCATTAAGTCACAATGTAAAAATCACAGAAAGGGAAGTCTCCATGTACAAAGTAAATAAGTAAAACGGCTAACTCTATAACAATCCACTCTTGAGAGGACTAACTTATTCTGCATTGTTAATCCCTTCCAGGGTAACATACCATGCCTCACCCTAGGAGCTTTTATTATGACAAACTTAGTAACGCCACCAAGAGGGTCAGGCCAGTACATGTGAGCCCTTGGAGGATAAAACAAATCCAGACCATCGCAGGTGTTTGCCTTGTTGGCTTGCTGCAAGAGAAAATGGAGTTGCTACAGGTCGGGTGCTTAGAACAATGCCTGGCAATTCAGTGTTCGATGTCTAGCAGCTGCTTTGATTAACGATGATTTACTTGTTCCCAGTGTATACATATAAACAAACCCAAGGCTTGCATCCAAGGCCTTTAGAACTATAAACTCAGCTTGCGGGTCAACTACACTGTCTGTGGTGGATCTCCACTGACTACTCACCATCCACCAGCTCCTGGGCTCAGAGCCATACCTAATGTTGTCCTGGGGATATCCCCAACACCTCTCCTTCCAGGTAACTCTTTCTGACTTCTGTGTTGCAATATACTTAAATACTTGTCCTGGATCTGACCTACTACCCTTACTGTGGTCCTCATACCTGCCCAGTTGCCCCCTGACCCTCACCCCACACACTAATACAATATCATTAAGATTTAGGCCTTGTTCTTCTGAGTTTGTTCCAACCTGGATTAGCTGTGCATTGGCTACTATCCCAAATTATAACCCCCAAACTATAGTTCCTTGCAATGTACATCCTCACTTGTACTTTGGGGCCTCACTTCATATGGGGGTAACCTCTTCTCCTTCCTCCATGCCTCCTGGTCTCTGTGATGGTTCCACCACCTCATAGCCAACAAATCACCCACTACCTATATCATTCAATGATGTGCAATTATAAAGCAGATATTATTAATAGGTAGTGATTAATCAATAGCTAAGCACTTGGCCAGTACTGTAAGAGCTTTTACATGGATCAGTCCTCTCCATGAAAACCTTAGAAAGTAAGTACCATTATCCCTCTCATCTTACACATTCAACTGCAGCTAGAGGCTGAGCTGGGATCGTCTGGCAATGGGATGAAGACCATCTTCTTCTGTAAGTCCCACCTTTTCATTTGCTTTACTAGCATCTGAATTACAGACAACCAAATCAGCTTCCCAAGCAAACACAAGCTGTTTCTCCAGCTACAATTGTCTCTCAAGAAAGATGGCAGTCATCCTTCATCATCTTCATTCTGCTTTGCTGGCCAGCCTTCATCAGATACTGCGGCTGATGTCCGTTTTCATTCCAGAAAGTTCCTCCCCAGGTGATCCCTGCACAGGCTCAGTACTGCCACACTGCAGGGGCAAGCATTGCACATAGAAAGTTCTTTGCTGCCCCCTGCTGGCTATCATGAACTATGCAGGAGAATGCTGACAAACAGATGGATCTTGAGCTTCTGAATGTCAGCCACAGTCTCCAAGGATTTGTTTGGCAGAGGTCTCTCCAAAAGCAGTTTAGTTTAGTGTAGCATATTCCAGACTTGATTTCAATTTCCCAGCGGCAGATCCATAAACTATATGTCTTAAGCAAGTCTCCCATTTAACTTTGGTTATAAGCCCATCTAGGGAAGTCACCCTCGACAGAAAGAACTCTAACAGATAGATGTTAACTGTTCCCATCTGAGACTACCACACTTGTACATTGTCTTTCTGAGCATCTCTTCATATTCAAGACAGAGTAAATGTACGCTTCACTGGGGGATATTCTGTACCATTTCAGAACGCTGGCCCATGGACACTGATTCACTCCCTGTTGCATCTGTAGAGAGAAGGGAACCAAATGCTAAGGTGAGCCCTAAAATATATCAAAGGAGAGAAAATAAAACTACAAATACCCAGAGAAGATTCTGAGGCTAGCTCACACTACTTTGAAACTCTTCTGGATAGCAGACATTTCCTGCCTTCAGAAATGATTCACCTGTGAGCTCTTTGTTGTTGATGGAAGAGTTGATGTTGACAGGTGCTGGGTCCTGGTTGTGTGGGGGAGGAAATCAAACCCCCAAAAGAATTGACACCTAGTGAATGAGAGAGGAACAGCAATTGCAGACCCCCAAAGAGAATCCTGCACCTGTTTTCATGGTCCTCTGCACCTAGCTGTAACTATATCTGTCAACTCCTTCAGCCATCCCCAGTAACCTAGGTTACAAAAAAATGAGTTCACCTCCAGTGAGACCTTGGACACCTGAAGATGAAGATGAGTTGGCTATGCCCGTGCTTCAAGGACCCCATCACTGACTCTTAGGACTGCAGAACCACGTCGCATTTTAGCACTGCAGTTACCTCCCACACATCCACAGCAAGAGCAGTGGGATCCAGGGCCTAGTTCCAGGTTCCAGCCTCTGCTTCTCTGCTGTTATCTCTGGTTCCCCCTTAACTCTTTCTTTTTCTCCTCTGTCCCCTGTCTCTGTCTCACACACACACACACACACACACACACACACACACACACACACACACTGTCTTGTTTTTAGGTGTATTCAATAGTGCATATTAACTGCACAGTGTAATGAGTTTAACGTTTTCATACATTTACATAATGCTCCTCTCTGTCATTCCAACCTATCCCTCATTCTTTTTCCAAATAGTCCCCATTCTACCTTTAAGTCTCCTTTTAAAAGCTGGTTCCCTGCATACGAAAGGTGGGGTGGGGATCAGCAGCAGCACACTGCTCATCACCACTATTGACACTGCCTACTCAGCCATGTCCCCAACCTGTAGGTATCTCCTTCTTCTCTGTCTCTGGAGTGGGAAAATAGCCTCTGTGAGGGACAGCTGAGTTCTTTTGTCCTGCCCCTCCTCTGCCTCCATGGACCCTGTCCAGCAGTTTCCATATTCACTCATGCATCACTAGGGTCTGATTACATAACACTGGTATCTCTACTCCCCACCCTTGCATATACTGCTCCAATCTCAAGTACTCCATTATATGAGTGATGGAAAATCACACGGGGTCCAGGCTATGTGACTGTAGCACACTGGCAAGGGGGAGACAGATTCCTGCAGACAGCCTACAGCATGAACATCAGAACTCATCCTTACAGAATCTCGGAGCTGAGGTCTCAGGTCTATCCTTAGTGACTCTGAGACTCAAGACAAATCACTACCTTCAAAATGTCAAGGAGGTGCTAGTATTGATATTTGGAGAACAAATTAAAGGGAAATAAAACTAAAGCCATGTTTGATTCTGCGTCAAACAGCTCTTTGAATTGTCTGAAGTAGACATTCATTATAACGTATTTCACACACCTCTGTTCAGATGTCCATGTTTAATAAGAATGACTGTCTTGGGATACTCTTGAGTCTGTAGGACAATGATACTTTAAATATGTTAAATGTTTTTACCCTTAAAAGTGTTTAAATGATTCGTATGTGTCATAGCTGGATAGAACTGTTGGCTGCCTCCCGACTTTGGAAACTAGCATGATGCCTTCTGGTATCATGAATGCTAGTCCTCAGGGAGGGAGCACTCAGTTCCGATCCAGCTCAGGGGGCTCTAGCCTCTGTTATCCTTAGGAATACTACTGTTTTAATTATGTGCATGCTCATGGGTCCTAGTGCTATTGGAAGCTAGAGATATTGGACTCTCAGAAGCTGGAGTTCCATGCAGTTTATGCTGTCCAGCATGGGTGCTAGGAACAGCACTCAGGTATCCTGGAATAGTTGTCCATGTTCTTAGCTGCCAAGCCAGCTCCCCAGCACCCTTCACTTATTTCGAGCTTTCCTTTCTCCTTTTCACGATTTATCTCCTTCCTTCACTGTCATTCCTGCTTCCTTTTATAGAGTACCAGACAGGCTGACTGAAGCAGAATGAGGTCACAAGATGCACTGTGACCAAGTCTTTTCCCTCAAGGACATACTTTTCCCCTCAAGCTGACAGGACAGTGAACAACAGGAGAGGAAAGACTGAGGGGCCTTCACTGAATGCCCCTGCCTCAGTCATAGGCAGCAGCAGACTAGAACTTGAGTAACAACATTGCCCCCACCTCCAGCTCAGGTGTGGACATACAGAGTAAAGCACCCCAACCTGAAATACAAAACTAGAGTCCACCCCCACCAAAACCATCCCATAGCCATTAATGTAACAGTACAGAGCAAACGAGGATAGGATTCTAGAATTTTGAAGATTAGAAACTGACCTTTAAAAGTCATGAGTCATTCCTATACTCCTAATGTAGATGTGTTGGCCATTTTCTATGGAAGAAAGTCTTATCACCATGTTTTTAAAAGGGGGGTTAATTTGGCAAAAGTGATCCAAATAATTTTATTAGAGAAAACATAAAAAGACATGTTCTGGTTAGCTATGAGAAATAACTAGATGCAGAATCAGAGTCTCAGACACAGCAGGTGTTTCTAGAGAAATGTTCATTTAATATGTGGCTTTGGACATATCCTAGCCTTGTTCTCCTAGAATTGGGTGACTTCTCAGAACAGCAAGAGTGAGATGTGATCCTGAGGCCTTAAAAAAGTCAAGACACTAAAGAATCTCCTTGTACTTGAGGAGAAAATAGGGATGAGAATATGATGCTGACCAGCAGCCCTTCAGCTGAGTGCAGACACAGCCAGTCTATGTCTGAGGTCATTAGTAAGGGCATTTTAATTTTGATCACGTTATGGCTCTGCCTTTGACTTTGACCCAACAAATCATAGGCACAATCAGCTCTTAATGTATTGATGTTGAAGTCAGAGCTCATAACTGAATAGAGCCATACAATCTCCCAGCTTTGCTTCCTACAATCAGCATAATACATTTCGAATTGTTCTAATGAGAAGCACAGACTCACTGTGGTCAATTTTCTGTTGGTTGGGCTGTGAATACATATCCTCCTATTTCTGCTTTTTTAAAGGGTGAGTGACAGTCATATATCTATGTGTATTCCCCAGAGGTGTTTATCTCTTCAGCTCACAACTTCCTTATGTACCTCTATTTCATCTACTTCTCTATTGTTATCTCTTCTTTGGGAATCCAGACCATCATGGACAGGCTAATAAGAAAGTGGTCAATAGAATTCACTCTTGAGAAACAGTTCTAACATGAACATGTAGATCATAAAAATGGTAGCAGAATGACCAGGAACAATGTATCTGGTCTCTTTGAATCTTGTCTGTCTTCTCACAGAATGCAGAAAGTCCCAGTGAAGAATTATGAAGAATAAATGTGTAGGGTACCAAGTCAATATGAGCACAGAGACTAGGCTCATATATGGTTTCATCACTACCATTATCAATGGTGTTATCAAAATGTTATCATCTTAACCCTCATCTACATTAATCCATACTATCATAATCAACACCACCAATACTACTCCCATTGTATGTACATCAATATCATCATCACCGCCATCCACATCATCAATACTATCACCACCTCATGTATATCACCATCAGCATCCCATGTTAATCATCAAGAGCGGCACCTATACTATCAGTTCTACCACCATCCCATGTATATCATCACCACCATCATTACCACCATCATCCATGCTTTCAACACTGTGGCCATCTCCTGTGCATCATCAACACCATCTATACCATTAACTCTATCATTACCTCATATACGTCATCATACCACTACCACTACTATTACCATCCCATGTACTCATTATCACCATTATCCATACTGTCAACGCTATCACCGTCCTCATGCATATTGTTGTCAACAACATCATCAACAACAACAGCAACCATGCCATCAACACTGTCATCCTAGGTCTCTTTGGCCTTTCTGTTTCAATGTCATAGGAAGGCCAAATGCAGATGACAGTGGCTAAGCCCTTTGCTAAAGCAAATCCTGAGTAAATAACCTCTGTTCTCATCTAGTGGTTTTGTTTTGTCTGCATGTTTGAGATAAAGAGCGCATTGAACAGAGCCAAAGTAACCAAGAGACAAATGTGAGAGAGGCATTCTCATACAGCCAGTTGTGCCAAGCATTCCCAAGCTGTGATTCCACAGCCACAGCTCAGGTCTCTGCTGCCTCCTTTTCCTCTGATCTCTGTGGTAGAAGTAATGACAGATCTTTACTTAGAAAAAGAGAGGATCTAGAAACAGTGTGGTGATATATTTTATATTTTATAAAATCAGCCTGGAATATCATAGAACAGAATCACCCACAGTTAAACCATGTTGGTCAGAGAGCAGTAACTCATGCCTTTAATCCCAGCACAGGAATGACCAAATGGTGACCTACACCTTTTATCCCATTACTCAGGAGACAGAAATCTTTCTGTATTGCTGTGAGTTCAGAGTCTAAAAACATAACAGTAGTAGCTCACGCTTTTAATCCTAACTCCAGGATTATGATGAAGAGTTGAATCCGGAAGTGAAACAATACAGCAGGGAAGATATTTAAGGCAGGCACAGCAAGACATGTAGGTATTCTGTAGGAGCAACAAGGCAGGCAGAGGCAGGAACTCTGTGACACACCCACTTCAACAAAGCCATTGCCTTTGGGGCCCTTTTTCCTTTAGATCATATCATCCTCTGCTTCTTTCCTATCTGCTCAGAAAACACATCTCTCAGATGGTTAGGGTGAGAGTGGCCCATTCCCAAGCCTCACAGATGAATTCTCATGAGTTTTCATTGAACTTAGCTACCACTTTTCATCAGATACTACTTTGCTTCCTGACCTTGGAAATAGAGCTATTGTGAACCCTTACCAGGTTTCTGCTCTAGGTAGGTGCTGGAGAAACCTTGGAGGTCTCTTCTGTGGCAGCTTTTGTTTCCAGCCAAAGTGGAACCCTTTTCTTTCTTGGACTTTTCTTTCATCCCTGGAGAAGTTTTGGTATCAGGGCAGGGGGCTCAGTGCAGATGTGGCCTTCCCACAGTGTTGAGAGTCCAGGAGTAATAGCAGGCAGCATGGAGTTCTGGGAACTCTGAGCTTCTAGAACATGGCAATAAGGAAGGAGATCTTGTATCGGACTCTCCTTGAAAGACTTTTTTTTCCTGTTGGCCTCTTGACATCTATAAATCTATAATTTGGAAACTGTGACCATTTAGTTTATTCCATTTTTTCTTCCTTTTCACACTGATGGAGATGGTGCCAGAAATGATCTATGCCTGCTCCTGAAAGACATATGCACAGATAGCCATAACCGTCTACTCATTTATTTACTTTCTTGAAATGCCAAAGCAGGGTATTCCTGTTCTTAACCAGTAACTCTAGTAGCCAAATTTTGTATACACTTGAGATGCTTAGAAAGTAGGTGATGATCTGGATATGCCCAGGGTACTTGTTTTGCTGTGTCACCTCTAAAGATATGCATTTATGAAGTAGAACCAAGGTTTATAAGACAAGCCCCCCCAGGGAACTGTGTCCTGAGGGTCATGGCCACTTGGTAGCCAATGTGTTGCATTCCACCTCTCAACTACAGCATTTCATCTTTCCTCTCTTGACTTGCTAGCTCTTGGAACTCTGGTCCTCTCATTAGCAAAAATGTGAACTGGGTTAGAGAAATGTTCTGGCCCAAGCTAGCATTGTGATTCTAATTTTGTTCTCTTCTTATGTTTGCTAAAGCTTTCAAGGATGACCAGGACATGATCTGTGTTACATCATCAGAGACCTCTTTCTATTTATGCTTAATAGTACATCAAACCATGTCCCAAGCACAATCCTGGGAAAAAGTAATAAAAGCTTGTTATGAAAGGGGAAAATGTGAAATGAATTTTTTAAATTATCCTCCCTAAATTCAAATTTGCTCCTGTAAAATAGTCAATAGGTATTGTCAAGTATAAGAAAATACTAATTTCCCCCTTCCTCCAATTTTCAGAGATGATCACTACACATAATTCATGTTCATGGGATTCTGCAGTATTTCTGTTTTTACTCCATCCATGCATATTTACTGACATCCTGCTGTGTACTAGAACATGCTGCCAAAATATCAAGGTACAGGAATAACTGGCAGGCTGCTCTCACAGCCTGTTCCCTCCAGTGATGAAGACACATGAGAAGCCAACAAGTGACTAGCATCATATCTTTCCACTAAGAAGGGACCTGGAGCTGGTCCTTCAGAAAATATCTTTTTTCAGAGGATGGGAATCCAAAAGTACAAAGAAATAGGGAACTGTTTATGCCTTTATTTACTTGTCTATGATTTCTTTTTTGTTTATTAAGATAAAATATTGCTTGCTGGCCTTAAGCCCACAATCTTTCTGTTTTAGCCTCTGGCGTGCTGGATTTATGCACCACTGTACTTCTCTCAAGGATGTTAGAAAGTGAAGTGAGAATACCTAAAATACCTAAATGAGAGAACAAAATGTCCCTGAAGAAGAGCGAGTGGTATCTATTCAGGCCCCAGCAAGTATGGCCAACAGGTACAGAAAGAGAGAGGGTAGCATGAGATTCATGGAGGAGAGCCACCTAGATCTGCATTCCCCACAGCCTCCTCTCATTGGCACAGATGTCTCCTAAGAACACTACAGAGATATAAGTCAACAGTTTAGTCTATTCATAATTTAAAATGTAGCTAAATGTAGATGCTTATGGGATGCATGTCTATACTAAAAGATTTTATATTCTCACGCATATTTGTATTAATGGAAGATGGACTCTAGCTGTAAAGTATAACCCAAATAATATGTTCTTTTGATATACCTGTCACTAACTGCCAAGTGTTGTCACTTATGACCTTATTCAGACCATTCAGGATTATTTTTTACAGTACGTCATTCTTCCTGATTATGTTCCACCATACTTTTTACAAGTTCAACTTGCCCACTCAAGTTACTGGTCATTTTCTTCTCCCTTCAATGGACAACAATCATTATTTGAATTTCTTCACATCTTCACATCCATATTCATGTAAGTTAAGGGCCTTAACCTTAAGAAACAGCATTTTAGAAGTATGCATAGATGATTAAAGTCCATAGGAATGAAAGTCCACACAGACTGGAAGAGGTGCCTGATATAGGATGCAGCCAACTCTCCAGATAATAAGGACCTGGAAAGGATTCAATGTCTAGCTGCTGGAAGGAATTCAGAAGATGAGCTTGATATGCAGAGCACAAAACCTTTCTGAGAGTGGGGGTTGAATGATAGAGAGTATACAGCAGCATGCAGCTCAGTTAAGGACAGTTCTTATACTAAGTCTAAAAAGTAGGCATAAGAAGAATCATATAGGCACATGGGACATATGACTTCTTTATTTTCAGCTAATGACTTCCTGCATCTTTACAGGTGAGCTTCTATGTCTTAGTCTCCAGGTCTCAAAGATCTCCTTTAGCTCTCATATTGTTTGACTCTGACTACAAAAATCTGACATATTGCAGAAAAACTATTTGCTTTCAGTGCATCTGAACTCTGAAACGCTGCCAAGTCTTTTCCCAGCAGACAATAATGAAGCAATGTCATGCGCGATGCTGATCTCAGAAAGGCCATTCTCAATAGAATAAGAAGAAGAATTGAATAACGCTGGAGTTACAGATCCAAAATAACAAGGAGGTAATTTGTTCCAGCTTCCATTTGATAATCTGATAATCCTCAAAAGCACTGCCTAGAGGTCACTCAGCTTTGACTACATTGTCCCCAAGGAAGGTAAGAAACTTTCTCTCCTTGCGTGAACAAGACTAGGCCCAAGAACTCTGCTGAAAATCCGTTTGCTTTAGAAAATTTGGGTTAGGGGCTGGAGAGATGGCTCAGCAGTTAAGAGCACCGTCTGCTCTTCCAGAGGACCCAGGTTCGATTCCCAGCACCCACATGGCAGCTAACAACTGTCTGTAGTTCCAGTTCCAGGCAAACACCAAGGCAAATAGATAAATAATTAAATAAAGTTTAAAAAAAAAGAAAAAAGAAAATTTGGGTTAGTTTGAAATTCTACCCCAAGATTCAGGGTAGATGATCTTGACAGATGACTTCTATCCTTCCCAACATGTCATCTTACCTAGCCAAAAGGAATACATATCTCAGACATAAGTGGTTCATGGACTCAGGATGTTGTGCGGAGTTGGAGAAACAGGGACGTCATCCTGTCTACTTGTAGTCACCAAACTCAAGGCTTGGGACTTGGGCTGTCATGACGGCTTCTTTGTCCTAAGAGGGACATATGAGAAGCAAGCAAAACCTAAGTCCTAGTTTTGATATGGTATTTCTAATAGCAAAAACAAACAAACAACCCAAGAGGTTCTCAAAGGAAGGGAGGTTCCATTATGTGGCCCCTTCCATACCCAGAGGCAATGATATCAGTTACTTCATACTGAAAGATCTAGATGTAGGGGAATGAGAAGGGGGGATGACTGAAGCCTGAATGGGAGGGATTGGAAGGAGGGAAGGGAGGGGGAGCAAAGGGATACATGGATTAACAAAGGCTTTATTTTATAAATTGAAAAAAGGAAAAAAGAAATCTAGATGTAATACTTAATCTAGATAAATCCTGAGAATTGTAGATTTGTCACATATGCTTTTCTTCCACAGTCTGAGATGGATTGTTGCACAGTGTCATCTTCCATATGTTCCATTACAACCCTATCCACATCTACAATGAGGCCTCCTGATTGCCCAATGTTAGACACGGAACTTACTTTCTAGTCTTCTTGACCTATGTTGCCTCCTTCTAGATCCTTCTAACCACCTTCTTCCTGTATACCTATAGCTAGTACCTAGCAAGTCATAGAATTCTGCTGCAGTACAGTGAACCTTGTCAACACATGTATCCTGAAACCATGAAGTCATATTCAGGGTGTTGTCTTGATGTGGCATGCTTTCAGAGACCACAAAAGGCCACACCTTTATAGCGGATAAAAGATCTATTAGGGCTGTATTGAGAGCTGGCAATCATGGAATGTCTATTATCTATTCTGATGTATTAATGAGAAGACTGTGGCGCTATGCTGCTCTGCCTTTTAAAAAGTATGTCTACTCGAATTCTGACACAGGAAGGGGCTATCATGAAGTATATGGCCAAACCACTTAGATAGACACCTTGCATCTCTCTGCCTGCTGGTGAGGTAAAATTTTCAGTGTGACTTAAGGAATCTCTCTTGATAAAACTAGGGAAACAAGGGCTATCCTGAAGTGAGGTTGGAAGAAACACATGCCTCTTGGGATCTTACCTTGATCCTAACACTTGAGAGCATGAATTCCCAAAATCTAAATGTGCCTTAGCAATTAGAAATGTTTGTTGCTGATTTGGATAAAGATGGAGGAAATTAAATGACTGGTAAGTTCATCTGGCTTTAGTAACATCATTGCTGGGTCACAGAAGAGAGTGCCATTCAGTGTAACGTCTAGTCATCTTTTTTGAAACTATGAATTATAAGTGTGTGGTCAAAGATATCATACTTCAGTTTCAAAGTGACTTTCTAGCTTTTAAAAGGATAAGTACAGTTGTTGGGTATTTAAAAGTGATTAGAAATGAGCATTCTACTTCTTTTAAAGTAAAACACATTTTAAAATACATTAGTGTTTACTTCATCCAAAAAGATAGCTTAATGTCACATTATTTTGGACTCTGTGTGGTAGAGCAGCCAAGGCACCCAAGGTGTGAAGGGATTACAGAATGAATAGTGGAAGGAGATACTTTTGTGTCATTTTTTTTTTGTCAGAGGATAAAGTTATACCTTTAATTATTCAAATTAGCATTTTAATTACTGGGTTTGAGGATTTTTAATAAACATGTTAGTAATTTAGACTTCACCATCTGCCAGGAATCTATTTATAGCTTCCTCTCTTGTTTCTACTCCATTTAGTGTCTTTTGTTTTTATTTCAGGGGGTTTCTATTTTTATTACTGCTATAAATCATGTGTCAATTTCAGAAGCTGAAAGAATCTTTCCCTGGCTTGTTATTAATTTGATTTCTATGATTTTGAAAGATAGCACTTATTATTTTTCATGTATCAAAACCAACCCCTGCTTCCCCCAAGGTTGGGGCATTCTCTTGGGTCTCATCCATCATTGTTTATTCTGGTTGACCGTTGCAGTGTGCCCCATCTCATCGGTGTCAAAACTCACTCATCCTCAATGACTTTATCCCCCCTTCTACTACCCATCACTGACCTGACCTGACACACATGTGTTTGTCTGGAGTTGACTCCATCTCCTTCCCTGCTCATCTTTGCTGCCTTCCTTATCCTTCTCACACTGTTTCTAACAGCAATTTGCTACAGAGTCTCCCTGTCTTCTTCCCCACCCCACCCCGAAAAAACACTTTAAACCACATATTTCAGTACCTACATACTCTAGCTATTACTTTCTTCTACCAAGAATCCCTTGGGCAAATAACATATACCTTCTCACTCCCACCCCATCCACATAATGGGTTCATATCAGCATCCCTGGAAGAGGCTACCTTTCTCTTTCCAATTATAACTCCTAGTTACTAATCAACATTGCAGAATGAAAATATTAGGGGCCAGCATTGGGGGAGCTGTGTTTAAGTAGCCATGTTACATGCAGAAGAAACTGCCTCCCCACTGCATCCCATCTCCTTTATTTTCCAAATTCTAGTGATGGCATCCCAGTTCCCTAGGGCTTATATGAGGCTGCTTTGACCACATCTCTTTCGACCACACCTGGGCTAAGTCATTGGTGCAATGCTGGAATATTTGTGAATCCAAGCATTAAATTGTTCCTTGCAGTGCAAATTTTGTGCCACTCTCTTGTGACAGTCGCTGTATGTCTGGAATAATAATGATTAATTTATATGGATTTGATTTTATAGCTTCAAATACATGAGGAAAAATTAAAGAACCAAAAGGAAAGACAGACAAATCTGCCACTGTAGCTGCCTAATCTCCAAAATAAACAGATCAGTAGGTTCAGAGATGATTTCGATAATGCAATTAACCTTACAGTCCTGCAGGATATTTGCCAAACATGACATCCAGCAGCTGCATTCTTTCCAAAATTTTAATGCGTAATTTCCAAAACAAAACTGCAAGCATAAAACATATTTGCATAAATTTCAAGGGGTTGTAAAAATGCAATGTTTGTCCTAAGAGGAAAGTTTGCAGCTGTAAATGTTCACATTGTAAAGGGAGAGTGATTGCAAATAAATATGCCAATGATGGAGAAGCCAAATCCAAGTGCAATAGATAGCAATGAGCAATGAAGATGAGAGAAGAAAGCAATGAAATAGAAACTGAGAGAACAATACACAAACCAGAGTTGATCCTCTGCAAAGGTGGATGAGATTGGCAAATGCTTAGCCAAACCAACAGAAAGAGAAAGGTAAGACTGGAACTAGCAAAATTAAAGGTGAAAAGATGCCAACGAAATTCAGCTCACTGGTGAATATTTTGAATTTTTTATTTAAAAGCGCTGGGGAAAAAAATAGAAGAAATGAATGCATATGTGAATGTATAGGAAATCCTGAAATGAAATTCAGAATATATAAATGACTTAAATGAACACGTAACAAGTAATGATTCCGAAGTAAGATTTAAATGTCTTCACACAACAAAAGCCTAGGACCAGATGGCTTCACTACTGAATCCTGACAAACTTTTATGGAAGATGTAATCCTAACACTCCTCAAACTGTTTCATAACATAGGAAGGGGGGGGGACACGACAAAACTCACTCCATAGAACCAATATTCCAAGGCTATAGATAAAACAAAGAAGACAAAAGAGAAAAAGAGAGAAGGGAGGGAGGGAGGGAGGGAGGGAGGGAGGGAGGGAGGAAGGGAGGGAGGGAGAACAGACAGCAAAGCTGTGCACCCATTTCCCTAGAGAAGATAGTAGTAAAGTTTCTTAACAATAAGTCTCAAATAAAATTTAACAACACCTTAAGAAATTAATACATAGTGATCAACTTGATTTCATTCTAGGGATGCACCGTCAGTTCAACACATACAAATTAATTCACGAGATACATCATATAAATAGATGTAAGTGTAGAAACCACATGACTACCTCAATAGATGGAGGAAAGACGCCATGCCTTCAAAATAAAATGTCCAAAGAAATTAGAGACAGACTGAGCATACCTCAGCATTGCCGGAATTATTCAAATACAATACACCATATGAGGGTTAATATCTATTAGGGGGAGAGAAAGGACTTACAAATACAAGGAGCAATTCTAGGAGATTTGGAACTCCGCACAGGGAGGTTCAGCTTCCTCCCAGAGAGCACAGGAACCAAACAGTCCATCTGCTCCATCTTTCCTGGCTCTATCCCACCTGGCCACACCCCAACAGGGTTCAGGTCTTCTATGATTAGAATATGCCGAGGTCACTAGAACTTCCCTATATAAAGCTAGTATTCCGCTACACCTCAGCTAATAAAAGCTATGCATGATGAAATTTCAGATAGCAATATACTAGATATGTAAACATTGACAGTATTTTCTCTAAACTCTAAGAGAAAAATTATTATTCTCTCCACTTGTTCACTGTGGTACTCAAAATTGTAGCTAGAGAAATAAGATTTTTTTTAAAAAAGGGGGAAACATGGATACAAACAAAAAAAATGAAGGTATTAAATTACCTCCATTCATGAACAATATAATATTATGCTTAAGATATACTATAAACTCCACTGAAAATTTTAGGCCTGTTGATACTTTAAATTACAGAATACAAAAGCATCAATCAAAAACAAGTCATTTTTATGTATGCCAATAATGAACTTTTTGAGAAGGCGATGAGGAAAAGTATCCCATTTACACACAATAGCTTCAAATAAATCTAGAAATAAACCTACCTGAGGTTTCCACAGTGAAACTTGGGAGTCAAGGAAAAATGAAAAAATTGAAGAAGATGAAAGATGTTAGAAAGACTGTCTGTGCTCTTGGGTTAGCAAAAATCAATGATGTGGAAATGACTACACTATCAAATGTAATGAACAGATTTAAGGCATTCTCCATCAAAATTCCAATGACACTATTCCATAACAACAAAAATTATATTAAAATTCATATGGAAACACAAAAGACCACAGCCAACCAGAGCAGTCCTAGGCAAAATGAGCAGAACTACCAGAGGCATCACAATACTTGACCTCAAATTAAACTACAAAAATATAGTGACAAAGCATGGAAAGGCACAAAAATGAATGTGTATAGTTGGTAGTCACCAGTAAATTTAATTATAACTCCCCAAACAGGGACAGTTAGGAATTCCAAAGACGTGAAAATGAAGAGAGTAAGCTTAGCTCAAGAAATGCCATTTTGTATTCTAGTAGCCATAGAGATAAAATAGAGTTCAGTTCCACATTCCTGGTGGGAGCTTGCCCAGTTCTAGGAGAGAATGAGCTGGACACCTGGATGATCCAGGTGGGGTCCAGGACTAAAAGGAGCCCTCCATTTTAGAGAACTATGCTAAACTAAAGCAGACAGAGCCCTGAGAGAGTCTCTCACTCAGGTCCCAGAGACTATTGCTAGAAACTGCTGTTCACGGAGAGGCAGCATGACCTCAGTTCCAACTGCAGAATCCATAGCACCTTGGCCCTGCTAACTGACCACCAAATGCTCTAGTCAAAATACACCACCATCATTCCTGGGCCAGCTGCACGTTCCAGGGTTGATGGTGGGCTTCCCCTCTCTATAGGAGACATTTCAGGGCACAGAACCAGGACAGCTTGACCATACGGGACCCTGCACAAAACTAGCCCAAACATTGCAGGAAGAAATAATAATAAGAATGATCTTCAACTTGGTACTAACCAATCAAGAGCCTGACCTGTTGTTACCAGGCACCCCCACCCTAGTTTCTGGAAAGCCCCTAGCACGAGCCAATTAGCTAATGACCATTATCCTCACCTGAACCCAATTCACAGCCTCGGGCTATAAAAGGAGCCCCCCCCCACTGCGGCCCTAATCAACCCTCCTGCATGATTAAGGAGCCCCCCACCTCCCAGGCCCTAATCAACCCTCCTGCATGATTCCGGTGTAATGGACATCTGGAGTGGTTTATGAGCTAGCTCATCTCTATTCAATAAACCTTGCTTTTGCATTCCGCTACCTCCTTGTCTCGGGTGGTCTCTCCAGGGTCGCGACTTTGGACATAACAAAAATAAATTAGGGAAGTTTACAGTAACTTATGGAGTGTTAGCCATGTATTAGAAAATATTTTAAGTCGTGTGACAATTTTTTTTTTCAAATTAACCAAAGCCCAAGTCAATCACCTAAAGAGGTCAAGATTTAGAACTCTGTAGTTTTTAATGTATGAGTCAGAAATGAAGAAACAGGTAAAATCAATAAATATTCCAGCCCAGGTGAATAAAATTGAACACAAAGAAAGCAAAAGCAAAGAAATAACAACAATTAGAGCAATCAATAAGTAAATAAACCAGAAAACAAATGCCTAATGGGGAAGATACAATTGACTTTGAGCAATTTTTTGTAAAGGAAAGAGAATAGGAGAAAATTATCAATCTCAGGGATTAAAATGAGAAGGTTATATTATAGATTTTTCAGATTTTTGAAGTGATAGAAGAAAAATCTCCTACATTATAATAAAAGTGTATAGTCACTTGGATTGCTTTTGAAAATGTATATGAAATAGATTCCATAAAAAACAGTGAGATTCCGAAAACACATTGATGGATATGTTGAATTTGAAAGAGAAAGTGTATCTACAAAATAAAAATTTTACTCCCAGATTGCTCCTGAGGAGAACACTTAATGCAAAATACTATTTTTACACAAACCCATTCAAAAACATAGAAAAAGTAGGCTTCATTCTGGGTAAGGTATTGTCTTCCATGACTTACTTCAGCAGAAACAATCTAGGAGACAGAATGTTGATTTCAGCTTGAAGTTCCAAGGATTTTTAATCCACAGTCTTTGGTTCTGCTGATTGCAGTTGAGAGACAAAGCCTGATGGTGTGGGAGCCCATGGAGAAAGATGCTCACCCAGTGCTCCTGGAAGCAGATAACAAGGAAAAGCCTGGGAACCAGACAAGACATCCAAATGCTCAGGCCCAGAAACACACTTCTGTTAACCAGTATCCATTACCTTAAACTCCCAATGTTCGAAAAAAGCATCCCAGCTGGAAACTAAACATTCAACACAGGAGTTGCTGGGGTACATTTTGTATTCAAACCACAACATTTCTTTGCAGATTGTATGCGATAAGCTGAGCCCTAATGCACAAAGCAGGAATTTTGCAAAATGAAGACCTGGGAGTCAACAACTTATAAAATGTGGTGCTTTGAAAAAGAAATGTCTCCTATAAGTTTAGGTATTTGAACATATGGTGTTATTTGGGAAGGTTTATGAGACATGGCTTTGCTGGAGGCTTTGCTGGAGGAAGTATTTCACTGGAGGAGGGCTTAGAAAGTATATACCCTCACTCTATTGGGTGGGGGGGTCAAGATGTGGTCTCTCAGCTTCCTGGTCTTGCCACTGTGTCTGCTGCTTTTTGCCATGATATTTGACATTCAACACAGAGCAACACAACTGACCACTAAGGGAAGACACATACAAGGTAGCTAGACAAACATCTCTGTTGATCAAGACATCAGACATTATGAAGACTTCAGTTCTTCAATTTCATATAGATTAAATATCTAATAAGAATCTCACTTCATCCTTTTGAAGCATCTTTTCATATAGTGTTTGTAAACTTTACTTCATGTTATTTTTTGATAGCTTTTTTTTAAATATATATGATGAGCACTCTCTCCTATGATGCTCTCTCACATCCTTTTGGCCCCTACTACTGTCATTGCTGTCTCCTCATCCTCATTGCTACCTGTCCCTTTCCAAGATTCATGCCTTTGAGATTTATTTTCTATTTAATTTTACCAGGGCCATTTGTGTAATCATTGCATTGGGAGTAGCCATTGGAGCCTGGTGTGGCTTTTAATGGGTACATAACTGACCACTTCATTATTTTTATGTTTGTCATATATACATGTCTACAATTTTTCAGAAGTTTTGTGAAGATGCTATGGCTATAAATGCCACAAACTTTTTTTAAAAAATCAGAGAATTTATACGTTTTAATACTCTGTCTGAAACTGCAGTGATTAGATCAATATGAATATTGACACCTGGACAAATAGAGCTGTGAGTCAAAACTGAGGCAAGCAAAAGACCCACACAGCTTTGTGATTTACAATGACATACAATTTCACTAGGAACCAAAGAATCTCTTCAATAAATTTCACCCTTCCAAAACTCTATTATGTGTGTTAAAGAAAATGACCTCTCTGCCTATCTCACACAGTATATAAAAAACATTTGAGAAGCCATAACATCAATCTGAAAGTTAAAGCAATAACCGAGCTTCAGAATAAAACAGTTGAATGCCTCTATGGCCTTGCTGTGGGCAACGATTTCTTAAATAGGCTGCAAAGAACAAATGGAAGAAGAACAAGGTAGCTGAGACCTTATGAAGGTAAGAAGTATTCATCAAAAAGTGAACATTAACAAAAAATGCTAAGATGAGCCCTTTCTCAGTGAAGACACATGTCTCACACACATGTCGGTGTCTTTTTGTATCACACCTTCCTGAACCTGACACTTAGATATTGAGACAAGGTCTATTTTTATCCTGTCCTTTTTTTTCATCATGTGATTTTGTGCCTTGTCACTGTGGGCAAGAATTTGAAGCAAAGAAGTGATCAGAGATTCATCTGTCCTCTTGGAGACACAAATGTAAGTCTGCGTTATTTTGTTGATATAAAGATGCAATCCTCAAAAAAGTAAGAATAGAAGACTCGGCTTAAATGGTCAAGTTCATTTACAAACTCAGATCTATGTGGCAAACTAAGTATATTTATCTAGAGACAAGACATTGGAGCCAGTCAGATGGGAATTTATATTTCAGGGATGGAATTTACTAGTTAGACAAACCATCTTTCAGCTCCAAGTCCCAGCTCTCTTATCTACACCAGGAGACCTCTATCATGAGTGGATTTTATGAATAAAACACCAAAAGTTATTCAAAAAATTTCAGTGCTCTCAAATGCTAGCAAATATTCCACAGATAAGCCGTTCTTTTATCAAAAGTGTTTCAACAGTTTTGAATACAAATTATATTTTGGACTACAACACATAAACATAGAAAACTAGAGAAAAGAGGATTTTCTTCCCCAGTGAACACTGTAATTCTCTAAGGGGGAAAAGGGTGTTTGATTTTCCAATGTGTGTCTGATCCAGGGAAAGATTGTTCTAGAATCTAGTGCTGTTTGAATACCCCTGGAGAAAAGATGGCGTCAAACCCAACAGGCATAAAGCGCTACATCCTGCTGTGATGAGAACTATTGAAGAGAATTGATCCTTATGAATAACATAATGCTATATGAGGGCTGAGTCCTCATCAATCCAATCTACATGTAAACATTCACTAAACATCATCTTTCAAACAAAAACTTTGCATGTGGAATTGTGCCTGACTCATTGCTTCTGAATTCTATTAGTTTTAGCTCTCACAACCTGGGAATAGATGAATCCCTAGTCACCTGGCTAATTAGCATGATGGATTGTTGAAGTGGGATTGGTCCATCACAGGAGAGATGATGCCATTGCTTTTAATTAACTATATGGGGATTTGAATTGATGCAGAAAGAAAATCCCAAATCTGCCCATTTACCTGGCTTAATGTCTAAAGCCTTCTAAGAAACAGCATAGCTATGGGCTTACATTTTCTCTCTTGAGTTCTTCCCATGATAACAGGATTATACATAACACTTTGCAAATTTGTAAATGTGCTTCAATGACTGGGGGATGATGCAAACATGGACAGAAAGTAGCAGACACACATAATCCTGCAGTGCTGCCCTTTCGCCCACTGCCTTGTTATATTACACTATTAATTCCTCAGAACGTTTCAGTCACAATAGTTGCTAGGGGATACAAAATTTTCTTTTATTCATCAGTGCATCCATGTATGCAAACAGCCTTGCTATGCCAACACCAGCTTTATTCACTGTTACAAAAGCCCTGGACAATGCTGCTTCCTGTAGCAGGTTCTTGAGGCTTTCCAGCCTCCCAAGGTGCAGTACTTGACCAGAGCATGGGTTCCTCCATGGACTCTTTCTTCTGTGAAAATTTAAGCAAGGTTGCCTGGCATTCTTCTGTTCTTTCTCATCAGGAAGCCACTATGAGCTCAACACCTTCATGTTACAAGATGATTAGATTCCAAGGCTTCGGTTTAACAGTGTAATGGAAAATTACATTGGACAGAAATCATGTTTGGTTTATCACTAGCCCTCACTATGTCTGTTTAATAAGTTCTTGTAGAGCATCTAGCCACCTGGACTTGGACACCGAAGAAACAAAAGAAGCTCACACATGAGCCAGGAAGAGAACATGTGCAAATAAAGCTAATAAGGTAGGGGATCCTTGGTGCCACTGTGGAGGTGGCACGAAAGAGAAAAGTGAGAAGGTGAGACAGGACAGCAGGCTTCACAGAAGTCACACCCACAATGGTTGAACAGAAGTGTCCTATCAAGATAAGATGCACATAGAGGTGCCTGAAAAAGTGAACAAGAGCCAGGCCAGATTTAAATATAGACACTTACAGCCAGAGCTGAAAGCTCAGGAAGCAATGCAGTAGTCCCTGCAGCAGCTGGTCTTGAACTGCCAGGCAGTGACGAATAAATGACGACATACTGAGTCCCACCCCCACCCATTTCTAACTGAGGACTAACCAGAGAAAGACAACTATTCTCTGCTCTCTCAGTTAGGGTTTCATTGCTATGAAGATACACCATGACCATGACAACTCTCATAAAGGAAAACATTTAACTGGGGAGGTTCTCTTACAGTTTCAGAGGTTCAGTCCATTATCATCATGACAGGGAGTATGGCATTGTGCAGGCAGACATGGTGCTGGAGGAGTAGCAGAAAGTCCTACATTTTGCTAGCAAGAGGACATCCACTGTGATACTGAGTGAAGCTTGAACAAAAGACCTCAAAGTCCGCCTCCACAGTGACCACTTCCTTCAACAAGGCCACACCTCCTCATAGTGCCACCCACTTCGTGAGCCATGTTCTTTCAATCCACCACACATCCTAAACAAATCTCATTGATTCTCACTATAGCTGAACCACCTCCAGCTTCCCTGAGCTAGCAGCTTTCAGTCAGGGCACACACAAAGCTTTCCCTTTCCCATAATAAGGCTTTGCTGTATGTTTACCTTTCCCACACTTGGCATCTCTGCTGTTGTCGGTGCTGGTGGCTGACTTTTTTGTCATAGTAAGTGCACACTGCATGGTCTTTGCTGCTTCTAGTTTGATTGACATATGTTTATTTCCTCAGTGCCGGAGCACAAAAATGCCATGTGGAATTTCAAGAGATTCCCGAGGAGCCAGCCTTGAGTAAGAATAAGAAAGGAAGAGAAACTATATTCTGAGTTTGAAAGATGGCATTACAGTAACCAAGGCAAGGTAGCACTGGACTACCTTCAGAAAGAGGGTTTAGACATGTCTGTCCTAACTTGGGGACACTTTCTGAGACATCAAAATTTATGTAACTGGTGGAGAAGGTAACCCAGGGGCTGTCTCTGTTTAGCTAGAAACATTCTGTTGTCCTTCGTTCCTATGTGTTTCTAGATTAATTCGTGGATCTTTCTTTGGACTCTGGAAGAAACATTCCCTCCCTCGTCAGGCAAAAGGAAGACCTTCTCTAGAATGCACATTCAAATAGCTGGGCTCTGCCTCTGTGTTTCCTGGGCGGAAGCATATCCACAGCCTCTTCACACTCCACCACAGACAGCTGCTTCTGCCCCTTGCCTTTCCCACCTTGCTGGACTGAAATCTCTCTAAAATGGTGAGACCGCAAAATCTATTCTGCTAGAATTTGAACCATGATGGACTCAAGCCAGGCCTACCTGCTGCAACCTCTGTTTTTCAACACAGTAAGGAAAATAACATCTTCTCATGCTGCCAATAGCCTGTGTGTGAACCTCCAAACCCCCTAGAAAATGGCCCAGTTTTCCAGATTCCAGGAGAATTGCAAACATCATTCTCACTTCCTAAAGGAAGTTTACCAGCTCATGCCACCAGACTTCAGGACATGGCTGGTTCTATGTCAACTTGGCACACACTGGAGTCATTTTGGAAGAGGAAACTGCAACTGAGAAAAATATCTCTAGCATACTGGCCTATGGTGCATTTTCATGATTGTTAAAAGATGTAGAATGGCTGGATCACTATGGATGAGGAAACCCCTGAGCTCATGGTCCAGGGTACTTTGAGAAAGCAGGCTGAACAAGCTATGAGAAGCAACCCAGTAAGCAGAAATCTGGCTTGGCTTCTGCTTCAGTTCTTGCCTTCAGGTTTCTGCTTTGAGTTTCTGTCCTAAATTCCTTAGATGATGGAGTACAAGCTGTAATATCAAATAAACACTTTCCTTCTGGGTAGCTTTCGATCATAGTGTTTTGCCACAGCAATAGAACCCCTAACTAATACAGGTATAATGAGTACACTTCATCAATGCCCCCCCCCATTGTCAGAGTCACATATTGCTCACCCCCAAATTCAGGTCCTCCTTTCCTTTCTCCACTACTCTGGAATATGACCTTCAAGGCCTGTGCTCTGGGCTACTTTCCAGCTATAAGGCACGAAACCTCCAACTTCTTCTGAGGCCTATAAGATGGGACACCCCCCTTCCTGACTCTGTCATCTGAGTCTGAACTCTTTTCCTTGCCAGCATCTGTCAGTCTACCGTACTAAAGAGCCTTCTGTAAATCTCATATAAAAGGAAAGTCTGCCATAGTGTCCCTCTTGAACTCCAAGTGTAAAACCTTTCAACTTCTTCTTTTCAATTGCTCTCATAAAATATCTTTGTCTCCAGGAAGACACAATAACATGTGCAATTATTATGGAGAAATAAATAGACGGAAAGAGCTGAAGATCGCATGTACTGTCTGTAGATATGTATGAGCCTACCGCAATTATTTTTATCCATTGAAGATGAGAGTCCCAGAGGGTAAAGTCCCATGGGAAGCTCACCCTTATCCTGTACCACTTGTCATGTAGGAGTGCCCTCCTGGAACATTCTCCTGACCCTGTCTGTGGGAGCTGTCCCCTCTGTCCAAGCCCCATCACAGATTGTTCCTGCTTTGCTTGACTGCTATGGGCCAGCTCAGCTCTGTGTCCTGTGCACTCAGAGAAGACTGAGGACAAATCAGCCTCTGCCCTCTGGGGCTACAAAGACAGAAATGTACTCAAGTAATTATCCTGAATCATAAAAAATGTGCCAAATGGAGATATGAGAGCCATTCTATGGCTGAGAAAAGAACCACTTTTTGTGGTTCCCTCAGATGTGAGCAGTGATATTCTTTCATGGCAAAAATGGAGACTGAAAAGCTTAATGTAGGAAAGTGCAGACAGGGAAGGAAAGACCCCTAGAGAGCATGGGAAGGGTTCCATATTTATTTTTTAACACTCACCATACTGTGCCTGGGGCCACCCAATGCAGAGTCTGGTTTTGCTGGAGCTTTGTGTTGGGAAGATAACCAGCCATTGTGAGGAGGTGGTCTGAACTCTGAATGCTCCATGCAGCAGGAAGAGTCACTACTCACACAGCTGCTGATGTGCTCTGAGCTGTGGTTCCTTCTAAGTGGCCGAGAAGAGCAGGAGGCCAAGGGCAGATAGGTTTATGGACAGACAGCCGAAGAGGCTGTAGGGAGGGAGAAGATATCAGTAGCTCTGTGCTCCCATTGGGATGAACCTTGATCATTCTCTGCAATCCATTTTAAAACTTTGCTGGGAAAGTATGCACTTTGTCAACCACAATGGACAGATGTGATTGTCTGCAGGTGACTGTGAGGCAGGGGGGACTGGAGAGCAGCATCTTGCTAGAGCTTGGAAGAAAAGCAATTGTAATGAGGGCATTAATAAGAGCACTCAGCACCTGCCAGCTCTGATCAGTCCTTTGGGACTCTACTAACCCAGTCTCTACCCAGGGCAATTTGCATGCTCAGTCACTCTCATTCCATACCACCGGCAACAGCATTACTAATAGTTACAGGTCTGCTTACCTGTGACTACTGTGCTAAGCAGGGCACATCCCACCTCTTCATCTAACTTTTATTATTTCTTTTATTTTTATTTATTTTATTTATAAGTGCCTTATCTGCATGTATGCCTATATGCACCAGATCCCACTAGAGATGTTTGTGAGCCACCCTGTGGCTTCTGGGAATTGAACTCAAGATGTCTGGAAGAGCAGCCAGTGCTCTTAACTGCTGCGCCATCTCTGCACAGATTATAATATCATCACACTATTTTTATTTCCTTTTTCCAAGTTCTCTCTAGATGCCCTTCCTTGCTGTTTTTCAAATTTATTCCCCTTTTCTCTTTCATTACTTTTTATGTACATAACTGTGTGTGTGTGTGTATCCAGCTCAGTTTCTGTACAATATTACGTGTGTGTATATTTTCAGGGGTGACCATTTGGTATTGGATAACCAACTGGTTGATCTGCTCTTCCCTAGGGAAGACAATTTCTCACATTCTCAGCATCCTTCGTTGCCTGTAGATCACGGTATAGGGTTGTCCTACATCCTTTAAAGGAGGCAAGGCAGCTGAAGAGAGACCTGAGGATTCTGCTATATGCTTCACACCCCATCCCCCAACATCCCTGGGTATAACTCAGTGAATCCCAAATGCATTTGGGTTCAATTGTGCTTACATTCTTTATTCATTCTGTTTGCTATCAAACTTAATCTCCACATTCTTCTTCCTCATTATGCTCCAGGCCATGTAGCAGATGCAGGAATTATTTCAGTTAGGTTCCATCAGGGAACAAAAGTGCCGTGTTTAGAAAACAGAAGGGATTTAAAGTAGGTGTATTCATTTTCTAGAGCTACCACCACTTAGGCATCATAATCACAATGAAGACAAAATGTATCCTCTGCAGCTCTGGAGGCCAGAAGTCACACTTTTTAAGGTTCTGGGAGTTATATGACTTGTGGGTCAGGAGCATAATTCAGTCCCTAACCAGGGAGTGTTTGTAACACAGATGATGAAATTGCCCCGAGAGAGAGAGAGAGAGAGAGAGAGAGAGAGAGAGAGAGAGAGAGAGAGAGAGAGAGAGAGATCTACCACATCAGCAAAGGACTGCTGTCCTTTGACCAGAAAGGGAAAGGAAGTGACATCAGCTCATCCCTGGACATGAGAGTTTCCCAGAAGCATCTGGAACTACCATGGATGCTATGATTCCAGAATCAAGGAGAACCACGAATGTGGCCAGAAAACACTATCAGGAACAGGTGAGGAATCCCCTGGCTTTTCTTTTCCTGCTGTTCTCTACATTTCAGGCTTTGTGCTGGCTGTCCCTGTAGGGACAACAGTCTAAGAGACACTTTGAGAGCAGGACAGAAGAGCATGGGTCTGAAGGCAGGAAGTCCAGCCTGTGACAAACTTTTCACAAGCACGTTCTTAATGCCCTTTTTGACTACCACAAGGTAGTCACAGTCCTTGCTGCACAAACAAGGAAACTGATGCTGGGAAGTGTTTTGTTCCTTGCCTAAGTCTCAGAGCAGAATCTCGATTCTTTCCTGCTGATCCCAAAGATATATTCCTTGTCCTATATCTATAAGTCATTGAGTAGCAGGTGTATGGAACCCACACTTTCACCCATTTTGTGACCACATAGTCTAGAGCATATTAGATAGCAGTAAATAAATATCTACTAAAACATACATGGAAGGAGTCATTATTGAATAGCAAAGATGTCAGGTGGCTTAGAACCCAGGAAACAGAGAGCACTTGGCTGGCCAAAGATGTTCCTGGGATCAGAACATGGAACTGGGTCTGGGACTTGTAGGTACAGCATCAGGAAGGGTTTCCAGCTTGTGAGCTCTGAGGATGATGTAGCCAATATATTCCTCGTGTTTCCGTCCAGAGCCCAGTGTCCTCATCTATGAAATTAGAGATTTCTGAAATTGGAAGCTATAAACAGAAGTGGAAAAATAGGACTGGCCTGAAATGAAAAGAAGGGTGAAGCGATGGCAGACTGTGGCCTGGTGAGTGACAGGTGATCCTCCTTGTGGCAAACTGCAATCCAAGGATGGAGTCATTCAGCTGCAGTCCTATATGCTATGTGGGACTGTGTGGCTCTTGGGACTCTTCAGAAGAAACACATCACTCTAGAGTGTGAAACAACAAGATGTTCAGTAATGGTGATTAGTTTAAGTTGTAAATGCTGTATGTACAATGATAATAATACTCATGATAATCTTAAAGCCACATTTGACAAGCAGGCCACCAGAGGTACTGCTCATAATGAAATGACATGGTTCATCTAACTACTGTGTCACTGGGGATGGCCTGGGGAGACATACAAATATCTGGGGGGGGGGGAAAGGGGGACAGAGGGAGGAGAAACAAAGAGACTAAGTAAGAGAGTATAGAAACATAAGAGACAGAAATACAGAGAGACAGAAACAGACAGAGAGATACAGAGAGACACCATACCTGGGTCATGGACATGAAAAAGGATCTTAGAGCCGTAGGAGGAAGGAGGGGTCTGCATCTATTATGTAGAATTCCTGCTTTCAGCAACAATAGCCTCAGCCAGCTGTATGCCCTCTATGTAGCATGAGCCGTTGGCCTGTCACCTACGCTGTCTTAATTAATATTTATAGTAACTCTGTGGGCTGGATACTGCTGTGGCCCCATTTACAGAGGAAACAAAGCACAGAAGGCCTGGTGTTTGTCTCAGGAGAACAGCAAGACTGGGTTTTCCCTGCGCCTTCTTGGGGTCTAAGCTCTCCCCGACACACCTTTGCACCTCCACACAAGCCCAGGATGTTGCTGCAGGAGAAGAGAGACCTGAGAGCAGATGCAATCTGCATCCTGAGCTCTTCACCTCTTGCAGGCTTACCCTTCTTCCTACTTCCTGATTCGAGTTTTTAATTTTTCTTTCTGTTTTGAGACAGGGTAGCCTCAAGCTGTAGCTACGGATACCCTTAAGCTGTAGCTACAGATACCCTTGAACTCCTGATCTTCCTGCTTCTGCCACTCAAATTCTGGGAATACAAGTGTGCGTCCCCATGCATAATTTTCCTAGTTCCGTTTTATTGTTTTTATTCCTTTTGTTCTGAGTTTTGAGTGTTTTATCACAGAAAGCTAGGCTATTGAACTTATCCCCCCCCCCATATATCATTAGAGCTGAAAACTTCCGAGTGTTGCCTCCTCAGCGTTCTGAAATTTCTTATTATCCTCTCCATACCCAATGTAAACTATTAAACTCATAGCCACTTAAGTAAGCATTGCTTAGTTTATAAATATCTGTTGTGTTTTAGGTGTCAAAATCTTACCAAGATTGATGAATAGCTGAATTCCATTTTATTAAGAGAAAATCCTAAACTTGTTCTCAGCACTTTATACACCTATTTGGACTTGTCTTTATCCTAGTCCATGGTCTCGATTCATGGATTTTTCTATGGGAAGGTTGGTCTGGCCCCTTGTCTCAATGCTCCCAGACACTTAGCAATGTCTACACACATTTTTGATTATTACAACAGGGACAAGGATGCTACTGACATCTAATGGGCCAGGCCAGGTATGCTGTTATCCATTCTAAAGTGCATGGCTCAGATCTGGGCGTCATCAACAAAGAATGCAGCTTCCTGCTGCAGAGATCACAATGCAGAATGGACAGGCGCTAGGGTGAGGTTTCCACCGGTTTCACTGAACTGGTTTCTGTCTAAATATTTTGTTCATTACTCCAACATCATCGTTATAATTTTCAGATACAATTGTAAATTTGCTTCTTCTTTGTTCTCTTAGTTTTGTTTTCTGTATTATAAACCTCTACTTATTTTATTATCTGAAAATTAAACATGTATACAATGTGTCTTGATCAAATCCATCGCCATCCTCTCCCATTCATTTCCTCTATAGTCTCCTACTATATTTTTCTTCCAACATTATCTGCCTTATTAAATTCCCTCCCCCCAAAAAAGGGGCCCTGGAGAGATGGCTCAGCAGTTAAGAGCCCTGACTTCAGGTTCTTCCAGCTCTTCCAGAGGTCCTGAGTTCAATTCCCAGCAACCACATGGTGGCTTACAACCATCTATGACGAGATCTGGTACTTTCTTCTGTACACTGCATACATAATAAATAAATAAATATTTTTAAAAAATAGAAATAAAAAAGCCCCACTGAGTAAAGCTTTATTCCTAGATTCATACTGTATTAGACGACTGTATAGTGTTGACAAATTGACACTTATTATTATAGAATCTCTTCCTCTTCCTTCCTCCTCAGTCCCTCTGTCCTGTTTTCTCCTTCCTTCTATTTCTGTCTTCAACTGATTTTCCCAAAGTTAACATAACAATGGCTGGCATCTCAGATTTACCATCTGCATTGACTACATCTGCCCTTGCTTCCCCACCATAATAAACTGTCCGGGGTATTTTATCACAGTCACAGGGAAAGAAGCAAAGAAACAGTACAAGTTAAATAATAAGAAGGAAGGAATAATAACGAGGAAGGTGTTGTGCCCAGAGTACAGACCCCCAAGAAGATGACCAAGAGACTGGTCGGTGGTCTCTTTGCAGCAGCAAAGACTCTCTTTATTGACAAGTAGCTTGGGTCACTCCCGACACAGTGGCAGCGTAGGAGCAGCCCTGAGCAGCACAAGGCAAACTTTTGTGGGTGGAGGACTCAAGGAGATTCAGAACTTCAAGGTTACAGTCCTGGGATTGGTCCTGTTCTTTCATTGGCCGCTTTGAATTCTAGGGATGTTTCAACATTTAGCGCTGATCTTTCCCCTATCTCAGCAGATCAGCATGAATACCTGGAGATTATCTGTCCCCTTCCCAGGAAGGGAATGTTTGGAATGTCAGGTATTTCCCCTTAGGTGCTGGCTCCTCCCTGGAAGAAATCCTAGGAAAAGATTCTGTAGATTCAAAAGATTCAGTCAATGAAGTAGAAAAACTTTTTGTTAAAACTTTAATTTAGGCTCAACAAAATGGCTCAGTGGTCAAGAGCACTGACTGTTCTCACAGAGCATCCAGGTTCTTTTCCCAGCATTCATATGGCAGTTCACAATCACCCAGGGGTCAAAAGTCATCTCTGACTCTGCAGACACCAGGCATGCTTGTGGTACTCAGACACACATGCAGGCAAGACACTCATACTCACAAAATAATAATAAACTAAAAAAATTTTAAAGCCAATCAGAAATAAAAAAATATAAGTGTACTATTACTGGCTTTGAATTTCAAGTTCTTGAGGGGTTTTTTTTTGTAATATAAAAATTTAGCATATTATAATCTACCTTCAAGTAGCATTATATACTTTAAAGTGGTATAACAGCCTTCCAAAGGGGTGATTCCATTCATATAACCTCATATTCTTTAGGGTCTTGTTGTCATTTTGGTTTCTGAACTTTTTAAACCGTGTGTGTGTGTGTGTGTGTGTGTGTGTGTGTGTGTGTGTGTGTCTGTGTGTGTGATTATAGTTTCTCTCACCAGCTAATTCCCTGGGTATGTGTTCATGGCTAGATAAGCAGCTAATTAGTATATAATTCTCTCTATTTCCTCATATCTTCTCTTATGCTTTTTCCTATCCTGCTTGCAGGCCTAGGCCTCTCTTTATAGACTGGGTCCTCTCTTTATAGATTGAAGATCTGCATTCCGCTGGACACAAATTCTCTCAGCTTTAGCTATTCTAATAAGGTCTTTGTTTCCCCTCTACTTGCAAACCGTATTTTGAGGAACTGGCCGTGTTTCATGAATTTGTAGCTAGTAGGGTCAGCTTCAACTTTAACTTGACAAAAGCCTGCAGTCACCTGGGAAAAAGAGGGAACCTCAACTGGAGGCATCTCTGTACTTTATCATATTTATGGTGCCCTGCTTTAGAAGACTAACAGCTTTCCACAATTGTGAAAGTTACTAGCCATTTTCACTTTAGATTCTCTCTCTCTCCCCCCCTATCCCTCTCCCTCTCTTTCTCTCTCTCTCTCCCTCTCTCTCTCCCTCTCTCCTCTCTGGTGTTCTACTACAGACAAAGTGACTGCTTTCTTCATCAGCTCTTCTGCTTTCTACCGTCCCAACCCTCTTTCCTTGGGTCCCAGTTTTGTACTCAACCATTACTTACAAGTCCACTGTTCCTTTTCTGTGCTCGGTTGCTATTAAACCCTTCAAGTGGACTTTCCATTTCTTCCCAGATTATATAAAGAATCAGTAAGCTCTCTTGCCCACTCTCTCCTGTGCATCTAGTGATCTGGCGCCTCATTCCTTAACTCCATACATCAGTGGCCCCACAGCTCATACCTTCAGCAGCCCGTGGTATCAGGAACAACTCTGGCTATCCCAGAGAGCATCTGGGCTCTGTTGTCCAGGTTGTTGCCTTTGCAGGTCTTCTACCTACACTGTAGAGCACCTAGCAATGCCTTTGAAGGCTTCACGCCACTCAAAGGAGACTTCCTCTCCTCTGTCCTTCCCAGTACAACCGAGAAAACACCAAGTCAGCAGGAGTCATGGTTGGCCATCAACGACTGCAGCTCAAGCATCCCTCTTCACTCCATCTGGTATCATCTGCACTGCGGATTTCCTACCTACAGTTCCAACTGGACCTCCGTGAACCTCTCTGTGCTCTGTCAGCCTGGAGTATCAGTCACTTCTTTTAACCAGTTCCCTTGAGCCCTCATCTTATTGTTGTGTTTCCTTTTCTTTCTCTTCAAACTATGAGTTCTCTTACAACAGAAGCTTCACTCTTTCATCTGTTTGTTCCTAGTGCCTGCACAGTTCCTGACACACACTGGGTGATCAGTGCATGCCAGGGCCTCACTGCTACAGGTTTCACTCAAGATAAAGGCACCAGGGATCAGTCTCAGCATTATGCTTGCTGCTAAATCATTCTCTCAAATTGCTTTAACAAATTGGTTATCTCAGGGTTTGCAGTTAGATTTAATGTCCTTTTTTATTATTAAGCAGGAGAGGAAGAAAACCATTAAAATAATGACTGAGGACATCTTGATGAGGTGACATTTAAAGGGCATTGTCAGGAGGCCAACCACCACTTCAGAGCCTTCTTATATGACATTATTGAATCTGTAACTGTCTAGTCTTCTGGAATGAAACAGGATCTTGAAGCTGTTTGATTTAATCTCTTAATTTTAAAGGGGAGGGAGAAACTCCAGGGTCTGGGAAGGACTCTGGACCACTTTCACTGAAAGAAAGAAATATATCAATCTGGTAGAAAAAGCAGGCCTGGAAATTGAATCTTTTCTGTAGCCTATCAGATAATAGATGACAATAGCTACTGCGGCAAGTATCTCCATCAAATTTCTACTCCCCTCCCCAAATGTGCATGCCTGACCTTCTCAGAGTCTCTTGGCATCACACCCACCAGGATCTCTCAACCATTTGTCTCATCTTTAGTAGCAGAACCATATCCACTTCTGAGATGCTAGTCATAATACCTGCTCATAATACCTGTCCAATCCCATAATACCCTGCTGTCTTTATGTCTATTTTCACAGCTGTCCCCCTGAAAACAAGGATGTCTTGTGGGTGGTTAGGGCAGGGATGTGCCACTGAGTCACCCAATGGCTGGAACTACACCCAGTTTGATCCCTGTGGTTAGGTCCCAGACTGGGGCTTTGCAGCTGTAATTGAGAGTCAATGACCACTTGCCCTGCCTTAGTCAATGATCTTCAATGATCTCTGTTCTTCATCTCATTATCGCTCATCTACCAAGAAAGAACAATGACACCACAACCCAGATGAAGAGATCAAATCCAAGAGAGATCAGTTAAATTATCTGAAAGTTGAGCAAATGGAAGCAGAATTGTAGACTCCAATCTTTTGGTTCTAAGCCTGTTTCACTCTCAAATATTTTTAAAGATGGGAAAGACTGGGGAAGGGGATGCTACTGTGATATATCTCACGTAAGCTGTGGCAGCTGCACAGCAATATAACAGGCAGAAGCTGTTCACCGAATCCAGGCAGCCTTGGACAGGCACAGCTGCTACACTGAGAGTAACAACCACACACTGAAAGAAATCAGAAAGAAACGACATCCATACTGCACACGTATAGACCTTTCGCTTGTCATTTTCTCAAAAATACCATACACAACCCATTTTTCAGGCTTTTCCATTGTGTGAGGCATTGTTTAAGTCATCTAGAAAAGGTGGACAGTTTATAGGAAGCAAAACTATATCCTATATAAGAAACCTAAGAAGGTGCAGGCTTTGATTTCAGACCCTAGGGCTAATCCCTGACAGAGCCTGAGGGATATATATGTGTGTGTGTGTGTATATATACATATATATGTTTATATATGTGTGTGTACATATATACATATGTGTATGTATATATACATATATGTATAAATATACACATACACATATATATAAATCTTTAATATATAACATACACATATATAAATATGTGCCTTAAAATGTAAACACACTAATTTATATGCATGTTGTATATAATACATATGAACACAAGATTTTTATGCCTTTTAATAATTATTTGCATGTATATAATTCACATGATATATGCAAAAGATGATGTGATATATAATTCACACTACAACATCTTTCTGCCTACTTTAAATTATGCAGACATCTTTATACAAAATGTTGCTCCATCCTGGTGAATGAGAGTCCTGTGTCTTTCTGCGGGTTGGCAGTGACATGCGTCCTGTCTTTATGAGGAGCACAGGGCACTGAGTACCGTTGCATGACCTTCTGGGTAAGCACTAAGGTTATACTGGAGTTGTGCTGTGCGTCACTACACTGCACTGGGAAGATTGGCCCTAGCTTTTTTTTTTTTTTTTTTTTCTGCACCAGGCATCCCGAGGGGCTGAGACTGTCCACATACCAGAGTGAAGCTCCAGGATCACAGATAAACATAAAACAGAAGCTCAGGTGGGAGTTGGCCCCAATCCAAATAACAGGAAGGGTTATATCTGGGCTCAGGACTATGGGCTCATCTCTTCGTCTGATGCATCTTCTCCTTGTTCCATGTGCCATTTCCAGATATCCTGGGGCACCACCATAGCCTTCCTTTGGGTTTTCCTTGAAGACCTCCCAGGGGCTCTGGAAAGGTTTGTTCCTCAGCTGAAGTGTTCATCTGTATAAAGCATCCGATAATGTCATTCTCTTGCAGCCTTGTTTTTATCTCCCACCTTCACATTCTCCCTTTTGTGTCTGCAAAGCTCACATGAGAAGCTCAAGAGGCAGATGCACTGAAGAAGCTCAAATGTGGAAGAAGGGGCAAGTGGCCTGGTACCTGGATAGGCCAAGATTAGAAAAAACGAAGCTTTTCTGTTTCTCCAGCAGAGGGAGCCCAGGAGGCCTGATGGGCATGTGATGGTCACCGGAGGCTCAGTGTGATCAGAACATCAGAGCAATGCCTAGCTTCACGTTTAGGATAAGCCCCGCCACCCACCCTGTGTGTTGATGTGGTGTGTGTGTGTGTGTGTGTGTGTGTGTGTGTGTGTGTGTTAATCTGCTTAAGGTCAGTCTGTTGCTTCATTCAGACTTCAACTGACAGGTTTGAGGAAAAGCTGTGTGTTACCCCAAATCCATAAGTTTAAATGTTAATGTCCTTTGAAAACTCCTCAGAGAAATTTCCAGAATTATGTTGGACCACACATCTCTAAGCCATGACCCAGCATAGTGGACATTGAAAATTAACCGGCTAAAGCCAGAATATGTAATTAAGCCTTTGCTCTCCGGTGTTGGCAATTAAGTAGTTTACTGCTGAGATCCTGATGGGTCCATGAGGGAAGAACTTCTCTGGTTTCTTTATGCATCATGTGAGCTTTATAAACCACTGGTGGGCATAGTCTGCAAGTGGCCACACAGATCATTAAGCTGGTATCATGCTGGGTGAGCTATGGTTGGGTGATGGTTACAGCTGGTGGTTATGGCTGGGAATGACTACCTCTAACTACAGATACTGAGCAGAAATGGCCTGTAAAAGGGCAGGAACATGCAGGCATACAGAGCAATTAGTTCCATAAAAAGCAAGCGGGGGTGGAAATATTCAGAAAGCAAACAGCTGGCAACTCCTAGGGGCAGCCATTCACCAACTGCCTTATCTTTGGAATGTGTCCATTGTGAGAAGCACTCTGCTGGAGGCTTGAACAAAATGAAGATAGTCTGCTAGTTATGGCTCCTTACCCAGAGCACACACACTACTCCCAGAGAACCGGGCCTCTGTGGCAGCTACCTGAAGGGGTGAGATGAAAGGAATTTTTAGAAAAGGTCCTAGGTGGGAGGACACTTGGTCTTAACATCCACCCGTTTAACCTCCCTTCTACAGTGTGCTAGGGACTGTACCTTCCCCTACCCGTCATCATAAAACACAGTTTTAGGGAGGGAGACCATAGGTCTGGGATCGCACATATTCCTGGAAGAGGTCACAATCCTGGGCAGAACCATTACTACCATTGTCCACCAGAGGGCCCTCTCCCACCAGGAATCATGCTGGCAGAGCTACAGAAGTGCTATTGGCTCTAGGCATTATGATCTGGTCCTTTGTGGAGATCCATGGAATATGTTCCCTCTTAGAGGTTATTTTGGTCTGAGATTTACCCTTCTATTCACAGGAAAACAGAGAAGGCTGCCTTAGTCATTGTTCTGTTGCTGTGAAGAAACACCATGACCAAGGTAACTTTTAATACAAAATAAAAATTTTTAAAAAATTACTTTTTTTTAAAGGGTCCTTTACAGTTTCAGAGGGTAGTACATTTTCATCACAGTGGGAAGCACAGCGGCACATAGGCAGATGTGGGGGCTGGAGAAGTAGCTGACAGTTCCACATCCTGATCCACAGTGAGCAGGAAGGAAAACCAAGCCTGGCAGGGGCTTTGATTCCTCCAAAGCCCATTCCTAATGACACATTTCCTCCAACAACACCTCCTAATCCTTATAAACCTTTGAAACAGTTCTACTCCTTGGAGATTAAACATTCAAATCTATGCATTTATGAGGCCATTCTTATTCTTATTCAAAGCACTACAGAGGCCCAGTGGGCCCTTGGGCAATAACAATATTCCTTCTGGGGTTAACCACACCATGTGGTCTAGAGATCACTCCTAGGAGCCAGAGTTCTCTATTGGGACCCTGAGACCATGGCAGCTTTGACTTTGTTTCAAACCAGGCTCTCTCTCTCTCTCTCTCTCTCTCTCTCTCTCTCTCTCTCTCTGTGTGTGTGTGTGTGTGTGTGTGTGTGTGCATGTGTGCATACTTATTACTAGTGATTGAAGACAGAGTCTTATCCATGCCATGCAAGCCATTGGCTATTGAGCTGCATCTCCAGTCCTTTCTAAATTTTATTTTGAGGTAGGGGCTCACTAAATTGCCCAAACTGTCCTTGACTTTGTAATCCTCCTGTCTCCAACACCGGAGTATCTAGGACTACAGGCCATCATTTCTTGCTTTAAAACAGGTAGTTGGGGCCAACTTTTGCTCAGCCCACAGTCTCTTGCTTCTATCCCCTACCCATGAGGAGATATACTACTGTGGTTATTAAAATAAGCATGCTGGTGCAGGCCGGATGCTTCACTGGTGCAATTGAAGGTGGCATTTATGCCAATAAGTACTTTCTAGAAAAGCTTTACTTTTCAGATGCAGAAACTGGCAATAAGAGGGTGCAAGACAATCGTGGGGTTGCCTAGTAACAGATATGTGTCTTGAGTATATTCATCCATGTGGAGGGTCTAGGTCCAGCAGAAAAAGCCAAGTCCTGGAGAGGTAGAAAGTGATAGAAGCAGCAGGAAGAAATAGCTTCCTGGGTTTGAGGTGTAGGTAGTAGCATGAAGCTTTAGTAATTTTGTCTGGAAATTTGTGTTACGTAAGTAGAAACAGTAGGGCAAGAGAAGAGGTGTGTAAGTGCAGATGTGTTCAGCCTTCCCTTCTTTGCTGTTTATTTGCACATTCCTCAGACAGTCTAGGACATGCAGGACCCCTGAGCTTGGGAGTGGAGAGAGGCCTCAGCCTCTGGGGTCAGCTGCCAGCTTGGGTTGGGGTATCATGATCATGAAGATGAGGGTTCCCTTGACCCAGAACACGTGATACTCTTACTGACTGGTAAACTCACACTCCCATGTTGAAGGCTGTGTCCCCAGCAAAACATTCAGAGGAGAAACTTTTTGAATTAATTAACCATGAAGCCTCTGGCCTAACCATAAAGGATTCAAAGCTTGATGTCATAACTGGGAGGCAGAGCTTTGCTGGAGTGAGATGAGGCCTAGCTAGAGAAAAAAGAGAGAGGCTTTCCTAAAGTATGTTTGCTCCCTTGCTCATCTGCCTGTCTCCTCTCTCTTCTTGACTTACCACGAACTGAGCAGCTTTGTTCTGCCCTCTTGATGCCATGGTATAGTGACTTATCAAGGATCTCCCCCCCCAAAAAAAAAATGGAGCTGGATCATGCAAGTCTCTGAAGCCATAATTCAAATAAGATCCTTTCTTTTTAAGTTTTATTCCCAGCTGTATTTCCATCGTGATTAAAAACTAAGACAACACATGATAAAGTGGTGACATTACAGGAGCCTCAGATGGACAAGGAAGCTTCCTTACCCTGTTCTTTGCTTACCCAAGGAAAATGACAGCCTAGATCAGCGGTTCCTAACTTTTCTAATTCTGTCCCCCTTTAAAACAAATCCTCATGTTGTGGTGCCCCCAGCCATAAAATTATTCCATTGTAGCTTTAGGACTGTAATGAATCATAATATAAATAAATATCTGATATGCAGGATATCTGGTATGTGACCCTCCCCAAAGAGTCATGACCCAAAGGTTGAGAAACACTGGACTAGAGAGAGGGGGGCTGATGGGTAATACACTATTCCTTCCCACCAGTTCTTCCTCCCTGACCAGCTATGGAAAAGTGTCCATATCATGTGAGGCAAACATAGGTGTCCCCCAAATCCAAAATCTTCACAGTCCTCCAGCTAGGCAGATCAAAAGACACACTGACAGGGACTGGAAAGATAGCTCAGTATTGAATAGCATTGGCTATTCTTTCAGAGGATGTGGATGGGTTCAAATCCTAACACCCACCTGGCAGTTCACAGCCATCTGTAACTCCAGTTACAAAAGATCTTACAGCAGTAAGAAAAAATGATATCCTAAAATTTGCAGGCAAATGGATGGATCTGGAGAATATCCTCCTGAGCGAGGTATCACAAACCCAGAAAGATAAGCAGAGGATGTACTCACTCATTAGTGGACTCTAAACAAACAAACAAGAAAAAAGCAAGGCATGCCCAAGCTGCAAACCACAACCACTGAACAGCTTGGGATCAGAAACACTCTGGACTGACTCCTTGGATCCCACTCCCCCTAGAGGAACACCTGACTCACTCTTGAGGGAGAGGGGAGAAAACTGGATCTGCCAGGAGTGGAGACTAAACTAAGCAATATTGGGTCAGTGGGACCTTTCGACTGCCTGCTGCCTGCCCAGGGAAGGGATAGGGAGATGTGGAGAAGAAAGAATGACCTGATGTGGTGGGAGGGGGAAGAGACCTTGAATAAGGATATACAAGGATAGAAAGTGTGACTTCTTTGTTCATAATAATAAAATAAAAAAAAAAATCCCATGACCTTTTCTGGCCTCAATGGGCACTCGGTATACACCTGGTATACAGACATACATCTAGGCAAACACTCATAAAATAATAATAATAAATAAGTGATAAAAATAAAAACACATATAAAGATAAATATTTTTAAATGCACACTCATAGAGTAATCTGAAACAGAAATTGTGTGATCTGAGTGCTTTTGTTTGTGTGTTAAAGACACTTATTTTGCTTTTAAAACTGTCACCATATAGTACAAAGATGGAGAATAGCATTCGAAAATTTAAATTTTTTTTACTTAGACAACATTAAGTAGAAAATAAAAACTTCAATAAAACTTCCAGAAAGTGTGGGAGAAGAAAGAGTTGCATTTTTGTAATAGCAATGTGTCCCGCTCTTTGCCAAAGATACCCTAAATCTTTGTTTTGCTATAGACATTGTGTATTTTACAGCCAATCGCTGATAGACTATTCCGAAGATGAAAGAGACTTTGTAGCATTGAAGCCCTCTCTTTTACAAGTGTAGGAATGGAGGCTCAGTTAGTATAGAAGTGAGCTTCCTGTTTGGGGTCCTATGTCACTCAGCCTTCAGCCATAACAAGGCTCTCCCAGAACCCATAAGCCTTCCTTGTTTGAAGCTTTGCCAAAAAGCAGCATGGTCCAAGGATGCTAGCCAGTGGGGCATTCTATGGGGACCCACTCACTCTCACGGTGGGCACAGCCTGTGGAAAGCCCTGGAACCCTTGCCCCTTTCCAGCAGCATATCTTTAGCCATGTGAACTCTCACACTGTGAGGCTTGTAGTCTATAGAAAATTACTCATTGTGGCCTACACAATGCAAGGATCTCCCACCCAGCTTGGAATCCCAGCTATATTCACTGTATTGTACCCAGAGAAATAAGGGTGCCTTCAAGTGCAGAGAAAAGCGGATATGTCTTGTTGGAGCCTGGGGGACTATTACCACCCCTGGTGTCTAGTGCTTCAGTTTTCCCATGATTTCATCCCTACTGGTGGTTTCCAATATGAAGGGCATTTTTAAGGTTGAATTGTTCAGTGCATCTTAGATGGGTAAGAGAGGATGCTTCTTTATGAATGTAAAGGTTGTCTGAGGATTGAGGACTGGGTGTTTGGGCAGGGCAGAGAAAGTGTTCAAAGCAACAGGAAGGGTTCTGGAAGACCAGGTTTGTGATCAGTGTTAATGGTTTCTCCGACAGTGCTCTTCCCCTCCCCACCCCCAAGTTAGAAGCATATTGCTATTCCACTCCTTGGTCACTCCTAAAACTGCCCCATCAACTTTTACTCTAACATGAATTCTACTGTTATTAAATGAAAACTTAGATCCAGATACCGGGAAAAGCTGGGATATCAGAGAGAGGAAACAGACCACAGTCAAATCTCACCCAGCCAACTTCTCAAAGTTTTCTTTCAGTTTGCTCAGCCTTGCTCCTTGTCGCTTTTACAGAATAAATCTCTGTCTACCTATGCCTGCCTTAAATAACTTCTTTACCCAGTTGTTTCACTTCCGGGTTCAATTCTGCATTATATTCTAGAGTTAAGATTAATGATATGAGCTACTATTTGGTAGTCAGTCTTGAACTCACAGAAACACAGGAAGATCTCTGTCTCTGGAGTTATGGGATTTAAAATGTAGGCCACCATGCTCTGTCTTTCCTGTAGTGGGATTGAAGGTGTGAGTGACCACTCTCTGACCCTCCTGGCTTGACTATGGGTGGGTGGATCACTGATATTCCAGGCTGGATTTGTTAAATATATAATATAACACCACATTTTACCTCACTCTTTCTCATATGATCAGCTTCTAGCTTGCAGCACAGAACAGGGCATCATTCCCTGGCTATCTCATTCAGTCTTTGCATCTCTTTCTGGGTCCCTGGCTCCAGACAGGCCTGAGTCTGCTTCTGAATGCAAGAGTGAGCCCACACTCATCCTGGAACCTTAAATCTGTCTTGGTGGCCAGTCCAGTGCTTTTCAGAGGCTTAACCCTCTTGTGTGTATAGCAAACCTCTCTTTTCAACATCACTCTCTCTCTGTATGAATGCTGACACCCTCCTCCCATATATCCCAAGCCCCTGCAGTAGTGTAATTGGATGGATACAGAAATATAAACCTCACATTCTGGACTCAGTCCTTCCCCTCTCTCTTTTGTCCCTACCACATGTGTGTGTGTGTGTGTGTGTGTGTGTGTGTGTGTGTGTGTGTGTGTGTGTGTGTCTCATTGGCCTAAAGTTTTCCAGAGTAGACCAGACTACCTGGCCAGTGAACCTTGAGGTTCCTCCTGTGTCTACCTCCACTGTTGGCATTATAAACACATGCCAATGCTCACAGTATATATTTTAATGAGGGTATTAGTGATCAAATTTAGATGCTTGGGTTTGCATGGTCAGTTTCTACTTCTATGGCAAAACACCATGACCATAAGGAACTTGGGAAGGAAATAGTTTATTTTGCTTTTATATACACATTAACAAAGACAAGGAGGGCAGGAACTCAAACAGGGAAGGAACCTGTAGGGAGAAACGGAGGCAGAGGCCATGGAGGAGAGCTGCTTACTGGCTTGTTCTTTGTGGCTTGCTCAGCCTGATTTCTTTTAGCACCCAGAAGTAGCAGCCGAGAGTTGGCACCACCCACAGTGAGCTGGGCTCTCCTACATGAAACATCAGTCAACAAAATGTATCACAGTCTTGCCCACAGGTCAGTCTGTTGCAGGGACACTTTCTTAATTGAGGCTTCCTCTCCCAATTTGACTCAAGCTGTCATATTGTGTTGTGTTGACACAACGCTGGCCAGCCCACATGGTAAACAGTGATGGACTGAGCCATCTTTCCAGCTTGAGCCTTTAATTTCTTGTAGTCCTGAAGGCTGTTGGCAACATGAGACCCTCTCAACCGGCATTTCTGGGGCTAGCAGCTGAAGTCGTATCCATATGCTCCAGAACAAATCTGGAGCCAGTAGTGAAAGTGATCTTCCGGTAAAGAAAAAAGAAATTCTGAGAAGAACAGAGAAAGGGAGAGGCTCAGGTCTCAGGTTATCTAGAAAACCCTGTTAAAAGGCAGAAAAAGGGGAAATCCTTTAACCATCTCTGAGTCTTAGATGTTAAAAGCCAGAGAGGATAGTAAAGAGCAAAGGGCATGGATGGTATGGAGAGGCAGCCTGGGGATACTCAGGATCCCTGAGCCCAGGGAAAGGAGGTAGCCTGTGCCACATTTGATGCCCAGGCTGGGCTTGCTATGTCACTTGCAGTCCACAAGTGAGAACTCAGGCAAGTCTTTTCCTCCTCCAACATCAGTGGTTCTATCTCCAAGAAAGATGAATTAGCACTGTTTCTTCCAAGTGTGGTCCAAAGACAAAAGCACCACAATGATATAGGGCCTTTCTCATAGAGAGGGGCCTGGACTGTACTCAACACCTCTGACCCCAAGCCACCTACTTAGCCAAAGTAGAGACCCTTTAAGACAAGAAAGGGAACGTTGCAAGCCACTAAAGCCATGTTCAGCTGTGATGTGCAAGGTTGGTGCTTTTCAAAACATGATCACAAGTATAGAAATATGTGGCACCTATACCATGTGATGAAGAACAATTTGTTGATGTGCCCCTGGCTATTAGTATATTTTGCACATTATAAATCATACTTGCAAATAAAAACCATAAAATATTGGTTATGGACTTAGTAGAAAATGTCTCTGACTGGTTCAGACTTTGAATGTCCTATTCTCCTGCTTGTGCTATTGTTCTAAAAGCTGTGGAGCCTTTTGTTCTAGGAGGCAGAGCCTGGAATTAGGGCATTAGCAAAGGCAAACTAGTTATGCCTGCTTCTGGTTTATGATACTTTCTCTGCTTTTTAGTTCACCATTGTATGAAGATCTTCCATCTCACACTCCCACCACTACAGACAGAGCTGCCCGTCACGTTCTCTCCATCATAATGTCCCGAAATCCCTCTGAAACCCTGAGCCAAAAATAGACCTCATCTCCTACCTTGTTTCTATGAGGCATTTTGTCAAGACAAAGGGAAAGGAAAGTAACAGTACATAAAATACAAACACAAAATCAAATCCAATCTGAGACAGGAGATAAAAGTGGGCTTTAAATTTGATCACAGAAAAGATGAAATTAGAAGAAGCAACATTTAAAAAAAAAAACAGTAATATAATTGGTATGGAATGTCACCTAAAGCAAACAATATGATAACAGACACGCAATGATCACCACAGCGGAGCCAATCTGTGCTTTCTAATGATTGGCAGCTATCCATGCAGCCCACACCTGACCCCTAAGTGTGCAGGATTTGCATGTGCTTCATCTGAGAGTAGGGGCCAGACAGACCCAGATGCTGCCACCCAGTGGGTCATGGTATACCTGTAGCTCCTTGGGACTATCTTACTTTCTCTCTTGCACCCATCTATATTGCCTGTTTGGCTCCCAGTGCTCCATGCAGCCTTCCAACTACCATTCAAACACTTTGGCTCCTTAAGAAGGTAATCACAATTGCTTTTGAAAGTTTAGCCAGTAGATGTCCTATTTGCCATTAGAGAAATGCATTTAAAGAATAAATCGTTCTTTTTTTGCAATGCCCACACTACAGGTGCCTTGTGTACAGGGCCAGAGATGGTAGGATGTTGTAAAAGCCACACAGCCAAGTGAGAGGAAAAGCAGAGATTCATAGGTGTGAGTGGTGATCTCTCACTACTGTGTTGTTTAGAAATAGAATGAAGCCCCTTCCATCCTCTCCTATGTCCAGCTTGCCTGCAGCCTGAGCTTACTCACACTTATAGTCCCCTACTCTGGTTTGGTTTCACTCTGTAAATATTTTTTGGAAGGCTGTTTTTCTCCCAGTAAAAGATAGGTGAGTGCAAAGCCAGGCAGGGCGTGTAAGCACAGGCAGTTTGTCATAATAATTGATACCGCTAAGCCAGAGGCCCCGCACAATGGATGCTTGCAGAGCAGATGTGGAAGATGTATAATCCCTATAATACAAACAGAGGCATGTAATTTAGAAAGTTAGATTTATTTGTCTTGAACAAGGATGCACAAAGCCACACTATGCAGCCAGGGCTGACTTCAGAAAGTTTGGAAATCATTTGTTTGTCCCACTTTCCCAACTATTTCTCAAGAAATATCCAACATTGGCTAGTAACCCTGCAAGTCCATCCTCCTGAGCCTTCTACCCTGAGTTCCCTGACCTCTAAGATGCTGGTTATGGAAGCTGTTTGACTTCAGGCTCAGTTTAGCCAGGCAGTGAGGCTTCAAGTAGGTCTTTAATGGCACTAGTCTTCAATCTTATCATCTATTCAATGTGAATGGTACTGTAAATTCCATGTGCATTAATTCTTCTATTTCTGGAGAATTCACGAAACACCCACACATGTCTTCCAAGCAAGGCCAGTTAGTGTGTGGGTTGTTTATGACAACTAATAAATGTGAGTATGTACCTTCCTCAATGCTCTAATTTATTGATCAGCATTGCAGCTTAGGCATTGTCCTGACCAAGAGAAAGCCTTTCTTTGTTGGAGTCTAATTTTTAAGGTGACCTAGAAAAGAATGTGCCAATCAAAACTTCAATTATGTTCATCCTCTGGCAACTATGGGCAGTTTGTTCCAGCATTTTTATAGACCCCAAATCTACAGTGTTTGGTGTCCTTATGTAAGGTGGCATAGTGTTTACACATAGCCTGCTTTAAATTAAATTGTCTTTGTATTACTTGTTGTGTATCCAAAGCAGAGAAATGCTTTGTAAATTGCTAATATACTGCATTGTTTATCCAACAATAAAAAAGAAAAGTCTACACATATTCATTCAATCTAGATGCAATTTTATTTACCATAATAAACCCATAGTTCTTTGAATTGAGGGAGATGTAACCCAGGAGTTTACTGGATCAGCTGTATATACAAAATTGTATACTGCAACATATTTTAACTATAAAAAAAAAAAGAAATGGAAAGTGACATCTATCAGTTGAGGCCTTGTAAAGCAAGCAGTAATTTATGAAGCTATGTGAAGCTCTCCCCAACGTAGTGCCTGGCATAGGACAAGCATTAAACATCTGTGGAGTGAAAGCAAAATCAAACGGAATACAAGGCAGCCATTGGCAGAGCCAGGTCTAAATAGTCTGATATTGGCAGGTGCCCAGTGTACATGGTTGGGTGAGGAAGTGATGCTGTAGGATGAGGTTTGTAGAATATGTCCCTGCTTCCTAAAACAGGAGGTATCTGCCTCAGCAACAGTCTGGATATACTAAATGCATAAAAATGCCAGGAAGCTACAGAAAATCACTTTATCAGTGATTTTTTTTTGAAAGGAGAAATGAAAATTTCTGCCTTGTGAATTTGATTTCTCCTATTGTGTTATATTACACCTTATCCTGGTCATTTTGACATGGTCATGAATCTAACCCTGATCTCATCACTGAGGTGATTTCTCATCACTCATTCAATAATCTCTTTGTATTAATCCTTTAGTTATTGCAAATTCTCTCCTTCTATGCAGGGCTGAGCTAGTTGTGTTTAGAAATATTATTTCTCATGAACAATGCATCACTAGAAACATAGCTGTCATTGTGATTGATGCTGCTGCAATCACTATGTGCTATTTGACTGATTTGAAAATTGTGGAGCTCAGCTTTTTCCTGGTTCTAAGATGAGCTAAACAAGCCTAGGACATTTGCTTTCTTTTTCTGTAAAGTGGAAGCCTATAAGTCGAGGTGCGGCCAGCTGAGATGGTGATAGGACAGATCCAAGGATGGATGCAATTTAGTCATGGTGGCATGCCCATGAGCACCCAGGAGGGGACGCGATGAAGAAGGTAATTCCTGACACTGGTAGAACTGAGAGGAGGTCTAAAACAAGGAACCTGGGTGTCGAGATGACTCAGTCAGGGAAGTCTGAGGACCCGAGTTCAGATCCCCATACATAAAACCAGATGTAGGAGAACACATCTGTAACCCCAGTGTCCTTTAACAGGACAGGAATTGGAGGCAGGAGAATCCTTGGAAGGTCATGTTATCCCAGTGCATGCAGTATTGAATAGTAAGAAATCCTGTTACAAATGAGGTAGAAGACAAGGACCAATACCTGAAGTTCTCTTCTGACCTCTACTTTCATGCTGCGGCACATGCACACTTGCACACACACACACACACACACACACACACACAGAGAGAGAGAGAGAGAGAGAGAGAGAGAGAGAGAGAGGCAGAGGCAGAGGCAGAGAGAGAGAAGAAGGAGAAAGGGGAGAGAGTGTGAGGTGTAAAAACACAGCAGGAGAGCCTTGGGTTTAGTGGTCTCACACAGTGGAGGGTTGTACCACCCCCTTCCTTGAGTTACTTTGAAGGGAGAATTTGGTTTCTGAACAGATACTCACAACTCTCTTTCTCTGAACAGCAAACTTGAAGTTTTGTCTGAGAACAGCACAGAGAAGTGCAAATCTCTGGAAAAGATGGACTTGGGATGGAAGCCAGGTTCTATTCCTTCTAGCTAGCTCCTTGCCAGCTCTCAGTCACCACATTCCTGCATCAAGAATGGTATTGTCATCTTACCAGGTGTGATCCACATTAGAAATAAGATGCTCCCTGAGATGTCTAGAGTTGTCTGTGGCCACAGGCACTTTACCAGTGGCCTCAAATGTTGACATCATTACTATTTTCTGAGGGACATCAGGGTGTCTTAGGAAGGATATCAGGGCAAAGGCAAAGTTTCAGTATTCTACACTGCTTTTGAGAGTTCATGAAATACTGTAAAACTAACTGTATGGTTTGATAAAATTCTGATGGATTAAAAACAAATACAAGTACAATTTAAGATAAATAAATAAGAATATTATGATTAATTTTTCCTAAAAGAGAATAAATGTAACAAACTGAAGTCAATTTTACCAAATAGAAACTGAAGGGCATACATTAATTTAAAACAGATTAACACATTAAGGAATCCTACTCAGTTTTTATCCTTGTAAAACAGTTTTAAAGGATGTTTTTAGTTGATCTCAGAGGATTTTAAAAACTGAGTACTTAATAGTCTGAAAAAATAAATTTCATCTCCCTTTAATTATGCTGCTGTTGTGCACATAGCAATTTTTCCATTGCTGGGAAATATACACTTGTCCTGCCCCATGAAATTATATAATACAGTTGGGAGAGACAAAATGCAAACCCAAGGAGAAAGATCCAGCTAAAAATGCAATGCACCAATGACTGCCAAATCGGCACACAATCCAGCCATTCATGAATTTATTCAATGTATATTTGCAAGCATGTCATTTGAGGGTCTCAATGAAGCATACACACCCTTTCCCTCCCTCAGGGAGATTTCATTTCAGTTCAAGTTGAGAAGGAGGTTAGCAATATTATCAGGCAACCATAAAGCAAGCAAGCAAACAAAAAACCAAACCAACAAACAAACTCTGTTATGGGCAAGCCTGAGATGAGAGAAAGAAAGCAAGGACCCATGGTGAAGGGTTGGATAAGGGTTGCCAACAGCTTGAACCTGACACGGCTTCCTCCAGAGACTACAGAAGGATGCATGGCCTCTCCAGCGCCTCATCACATCCTTAGGAGGCCCTGATCCAGAGGACTGAGATAGGTAGATACATGTAAGCATCTATTTGAATATAAAGCACACGGCATTTCAAAATGTTTCAAGTTTCTATCCTCCGGGCTAAATTGCTACCCTCTTCATGAGATGAGCTGTGCCTGTTGGTTTCGAATGTGAGAAGAGATACACACTACCAAGGCCACACAAGGGTTTATTTAAGAGAATTCCCAGGCGGGTACAGAAACAAAAGCAGGACAGAAAGAGATAAGGAGAGACCAAACCGTGAAGGTCTCTTTTAAGAGAAGGGGTGTGTACCGGTTTACGTAGTCATGTTTAGGGTGTGCCTCCGTATGTGTCCAGAGAGGTGCTTCTGTATGCAGTGCCCAGGGGCATGCTTCCTGCATCTCACCTGAGCCGTGTTGGCTCAGCCACATGGAGTGCCAGGAATACTTACAGTGCCTACTGAGAGTATCCAGTGGGCGGCCTGTGTTCTACTGATAGTGCCTCAGAGGAGGAGGAGGGTTACTGTACACTCACTGCATGTCCCAACCATTGTGTGCAATTGCCCTAATTGCACAGTGTCTCTGGGTCCAGGGAAGGGAAGAGTATGGCTGGGAGGACTAGGGGACAGGCTGTCAATCTATGTGGCTATGGGGAAGCCGGCGTCTACACTGGGTTAAGTCTTCCCACTATGGTTGCTTTGGGGCCATGCACCCATTGGGTACCATTCCCTGCATCTGTACTCTGTAAGTTACCCCAATCCACTCATTGTTTCTCCAGGGTGAACTGGAGTGGAATTGTACTTTGATAAAAACCTTAGGAGGGGGTTGATGTGATTCATACTACCCCCACTCTGGGAAGGAATTTCAGCAATTGAGAGAAACAGATTGTGACTCATGATGTGTGAACTTTGTTTTATTTATCTTTCGTGTTATCACAGTGATCAAAAAACAGAAACAACAACAAAAATATATCCCGAAGGAGACATTTTATTACTTTCTGTTAAATGAATATTCTCCTATCTGTGTGTATAGCGACCCATATAAAGATTTCCTATTCTGTTTAGTACATCTCAGATATTTATATGGTTTGTCATCCTGCCAAAGAAGTGATCCAAAAGGGGAAGGAAATGAAATGGAGAGCTTTTGGAAGTACCTTTCCAGAATGCCTCTGGCCTGATGGTCTCTCATTCTCAGCTATTACAAGAGAGAGCAGTTGCTTCTGAGCTTCTGTGTTTTGTGACAGAGCAGCTTTTATGAGAGGCATGGACTAATTCCACACAGTCAGGACCCAGAGCATGGAGGCAGGGCTGTGTGAGTATCAGCACTGTCTCTCTTCTGAAGCTCCCAAGCCCTTCATGAAGGGTAGAACTAAAATTCTCATATCTACAGAGATTCACAGATTTCTTTCCAATGGTGGGGATGTTTGTCTAGTTTCTTGGGAGGAATAGCAGAGTGTACAACAGAGTAGAGACTTCATTCCTCATCCCTCAGAAATGTACAACCAGCATGTACTAATTAAAACAAAAATAAAATTTATAAGACAAAGGAGGGAGGAACTTCCTGAAGAAGAGTGTGGGCTGGGATGCCTTGAGACCTGTCCACTAACTGTTCTCAGGAGCTCTGGCCAGAAAGTGGGTCAGAGGTATGTGCTGAACTCCAGGAGAGCTGTGGTGCAAGGGGTCATGATGAGGGTCGATTCTGTCCTCACAACTAGGCATCGGTTTTATCACAGGAGAGGCCATTCTGGGAATTCCATTATTATAGCTGTCGTGCAAGTGTGCCCAGTCCATTTTCAGTGGCCTTTTTTTTTCTGACTGTTCTCTCTGCCCACTGTACTCTCAGTTTTTGTAAATCTTGTCTCATTTATGTATCTACCATGTCTAAAGACCAAGATATCTCCGGCCCTGTTATCATTCTCTTTTCTGCTTACATGGAATGAGACACTGTGGCCTGTGTAATGATAGCCCCCACAGGTGTCTAGGAAACTTTGTTTTTTTCCTAGTCACCATCATAGCCCCAGCACCTGGTTACACATTGTTGAGTGACTATCAAGTCTTTCCTAGGCTCTGGTCCACTTACCCAGCACCTAAAACTGTCACAGGGTAGCCAAAACATAAAACAGGAGAAAGGAAATGAAGTGGGGGGCAGCTGTTGTGAATTCCTTGATCTGTTTATACATGTTGCTATCCAGGCAGCCAAATAAAGGAACTCTGCTGTTTAGGAGACTGAGTATAGGGGTAGGGTTGGGGTGAAAGAGGCTTTGCCAATTAAGCAATGTTCTCATCGTGTCCATTTCAAAATACCCTGCCTGGCCCATTTTTAGGAACAGTGCTCAGAAAGAAAAAGTCGAAGGGCATCTGGGCCCGCACCTGTTCCCTCTCTTCTTCGTTTGGTGACCTTCTCAGCTCTACCTGGATTCCCTCCCTGCCTCGATGGGTGAGCAAAGTTCGTTCTGAGCCTCCCCAGAGTCTTCATCAGAGATGAACAAAAGACTCCTAGTTCTTGTTTATCCCAAGGTTGAAGTGAGGGCTTCCTAAATAGGAGCACCCGTGGAAAGAGTTTTTAGCACTGACATGTGCTCCTGTTCCAGCAGAAGTGTGAAGGCTGGACAAGGGGCACTATGCACACACACACCCTCCCGCAGTCCATCTCCTTGTCCTCCCAATTTTCCAAACCGGTCCCAAGCAGCTGCTTCTAATCTCAAACTCGGTGGGTTATTTCAAAGCTCTCTGTAAAGGGACCAAAATATCGTCCATGCTCTCCTGGGCTTCTTCAGGCCGCTCTGACTCTGGAACCTCAGGTCCCTTATCTGCACAGCTGCCTGCCTCCTCTCAGTCTCCAAGTGGCCCCTACAATCTCCCTGGGTCTGGGATCATTACCAGCTCAGGCCCCTCCCTCCGGGCTCCCAGGGGGACTAAAGTTAAGCCCACCTCCTCTAGCCCCGCCCCGCCCCGTGTTCGCGACCCCGCCCACTCCTGGCTCCACCTCGCGCTGGGAGCTTTTAGCTGGGGAATCCCAGAGCAGCCAAGCCAGTGAGCCCCTAGGGAGGCCCGGGTCAGCTTTGTTCCTGGGCATTGCAGGCTGGAGAAAGCTGTGGCTTCTCCCCGAGGACCAGCTTGGCCCGTTTTCTGCTTTGCTCTCTCTCACACACTTGCCATTCTGCTCTGTAAGTTTCAGCTTTGCCCTCTAAGTTCTGCCTTGAAAGCTAACTGGGGTTCTGGACCCATGGCCTAGGAGAAGACTCCCACATTTTGCCTGGAGGCTGAGGGTGTTAGGTCTGTTTTCCAGAGAAGGCAGGGTGGCTGTATACTACAAGGGAGTCCCAGGACGGAGCTGCCTGAGTCTGGCATCTTCTCTGAGCACTGCATCCAGTAGCTCTGATCCTGGGACACAAGCCCAGGCCGGACCCCTTGAACATCTCCCTGGCAGGTAAGGCCCAGTTTTCTCAGCTGTCTGTGTTGGGGGTCAGTGAGGAATGAGGAGACATGAGAGTTAGGTACAGTGCTCCTAGCATCCCTGGTCAGCTTTCTGTTGAAGCCCTTGGGGAGCAGTGGTGTGGGGGCCCTACAGTGTGAAGAAGACAAACTTTGTGTCAACCTCAGAGGGAAATGAAATCCCTAGAATGTTTCTGATTGATTCTCAGGGGGCTGCCCAAGAGGGCAGGGAGCACAATGGTCTCAGTGTTTGTCACCAGACCCAATTGGAGGTGTTCTTAGAGTTGTTGGGATGTGCCCCACGTGAAAGGGACCCTGGGGAGTGGAGGTAGGAAAAATAGCCTTCCTCTGACTTGGCAGTGATGGGCAAGAGACTTTGCCTTCCTGGTCTGAATTTAGATCTCTTTCCTATTTGAGCATGCATTTTGTTCCTCCTCTAGAGAGAGAGGTGTCTTAGTCTGTCTGCTTCTGAATATTATGGCCTTTAGAAGACCAGGGTTTCATGTCCCAGTCAGTGAAGCTTAATTTGAATTGGTTTGTGTTGTGGACAGACTCGGCAATGATAGGCATTCATGCTTCTGTGGCACTTGGGATGTCTTGTTACTCTGAACATCACCCTGACCATCCTGGATATCCTTCTGCACCTCTGTTGCTGTGTTGGCGCTTCTTTGTGGATGTGGGTTTTTCTAATTCCTCCCCTGCCTCTCATTGATGTGTGTTTGGGAAAGGCTAGAAAAGCCAGAGATCCTCTTTGGATTAGTCCTGCTTGCCCTGGGAAGTTCTTTGTGGGGTTCTCATCTGTTAGACACAGGAGCTGCATGGGACTTAGTTCGCGCTCTGCTGTGTGTGGATCCAGCTTTGATTTACACAGTTTCCTTATACTGGCTTCACCCAGAGGGCTTCCATTTCCCCATTTGTCAAGGTAGCAGGGATTGACTGCTTTACAAGGGAAGTGGCTGTCACATGCCAGGCCTTTGATATCTTAGCTTGTTTCTGCCCCATAAACTTGGGAGCTGTGGATGGCTCCCCTACCTGTGCCTAACTCCCCTGGATGCTGCTACTGAGAAACCACAGTAGCATGACCCATATGTTGTTGGGAAAGAGGTTGAAAGGGGTAAGGGGCTTTTTTCCAGAGGTCCAGCAGGATTCTGCTCATAGGCCTTTAGAAATGTTTACAGTAGAAATTAATTTGTTTCTTGTTTTCCTGGAGTGTTTCCAAAGTTTCAACACATTCTTTGATGTTCTTACACCTTCAAAATGGTAGTGAGGGGCACAACAGCCACTCAAAGATTCTCCAAGAACTCCCTCACAGCCATTTTCATTACTCACTAATGTCAAATGTCCAGATGTCACCCACAGATTGAGCCCTCAGGATCTTTGTTTCTCTGAATCCCTGCAAGATTTTCAACAGTTGGTAGAGAAGTGATGACCATTTCAGGCATGCATGGGCTCCCTGGTCATCTGTAGCTTTGGGATGATCCTGAAGTGTACCTGCCTTGACCTGGTGACCAACTCATATTCCTGTACAGGAGTCTGCTGTAAAGAGGGTTACATATAAGGGGATATGCATTCAAGAAATGTCTTTGGAAGGAAAGCCTTACTTATATGAAAATATTAATGATACCTAGAAAGGATTTTTGGAATGGAGAAGAAAAGGCAGGTGAACCCTGTGCTGGGGAGTGTCTTAAGAAATAGACACTGATCTGCTCTTTTGTCTCTGATGGGTGGATTAGGACTAGTGGGCGGCAGTTTCTTTGAATTCAGAATTCCAGGTCAATTGGAAAAGCCATCCAGCTAACTCTTCAGTAGGTGGTGAGTCCCCCACTATGGGGAGTATTAAAACAAAGGCTGTACAGCCATTTCCCAGAACATTTGAAAGGTCACTCTAAATCTGAGTGTTAGGGTCATATTAGCCTTTAAGGGCTCTTGCTAGCTTGACATCCAGCCATCTGAAGTACGACCTCACCAGTCGGGAATTTCCTCCTTCCTCTCTTCCATATTCCTGATGCTGCTGGCTTTGAGGGAGGCTAACACTTGGTGTGTGATTATTGTGGCATTGACTGTGAATGGTCCGTGTTCTTCTATGAGTTAATAAATAAATGTCATAGAGGGAAATGAGTTAGCTTACAATGGCAGGGGAAATACAGAGGGGAAAAAAAACTGGCATTTTCACATCAAAAGAAGTCCTTCTCCCCATGCGGAGGAAACTTCTCACCCCATTATTATTCTCTAGCAGAAGCAGAAGATGAGAAAGGCCTATCTGGGTATTTTAGACTAGGAAAGGTGCCTGAGGATTGTTTTAACCAGCCCTATTTAAAAATTGAAGATGTGTCAAGCTACTTGACAAAAATAACTACAAAACCTGGTCAGACCTTGAGGGTGATGAGAAAATGGAGCTCTGGAGAGAGGTGGTGACTTGCTCCCTTGGCCTGTAAAGACAGGACTGATCTCTAGTACAGGTCTCAGTAGGCCCTAGGACACAGATATTCTATGTGTGTGTGTGTGTGTGTGAGAGAGAGAGAGAGAGAGAGAATGAGAACACAGATATGTACATGTGCATATGTGTGTGTGTTGGGGACAGAAATATTAGCAGGTAAAGCAAGGTGGCCACGCTGAAATAACATACTTTGTACCTGTCTTGGGTCCAGCACAAGGCTTACTGAGTTAATGAATATTTGGATGATTGTAAAATGAATAATGAATGAGTAAATGTTATGCTACGACCACCTCTCAGCTTCATAACTTAGACAAATTTGATTTTAACATTTTAGCACTGCCTGTGAGCACCTCTCAAATGGACAAGCCTCCCTGGCTAACTGCCCTTTTGCAGGGTCCTTGAGCATCTCTGGTGCATGTGCCTCAGATGGATCTTAAGGAATGGGATTTCTGTATCAGAGGTTATGGGCACAGTTTTGGATTCTCAGGACACACTGGGACTAAAATCTACAGTACCATCAGCATGCGCAGAGGACAGTCTGGCAGACACCCAGGAATGAGTGAAAGGGTGTGTGCAACAATGCCTGCTTGCTGTGATCCTGAAGACACACTGCCACAAGCCACTCAGAGGCCTGTGACGGACTGCATGGGATCCCTCTGGTGTCTTCCTCTCCTCCATATACACCTACCTCATTTACTTTCACTTCTCAAATCCTAGTGCTTGGAATGGCTACTTATGTCTCAGCATGGTTTGGTGCACAGGAGCGAGAGAACCTTTTTAAATTAAAAAAAAAAAATGACTAGTGATAAAATAGTGAAAGTCTCCAGAATTTACAACATCTTTTGGTTGAAACTATCTCTAGAGAGAAACTATTGCTGGGACAGTATAAAGTAGATGCTGGGCAATTGTAGCTGGCCGGGTCTGCCTGGGAGCCTAACTGCAGGGGTGTAATTTTCTGTCCGAGATAGAAAGGCAAGAAAAAGAAAGCAAACCACAGCACCAAGGAAGACGAGATTTTATTTGAGAGATAGATCTAAAGCCACCGGTAGGCCAGTGAGGATCTATTACGCTTTGCAAGCTCTGCAGCTCTACTGCCCAGCGCTGGGCCTGGATCTGACAATAGCATGTTTATAGTCACCATTCTGGCAGGAGAGCAGCTCTTGGGTTACATGTCCCTACCACAGTAAAATACAGCCAAAAGAAATCAAGTAAAAACAGAAACACAAACATCACTGATAGAATCCAGGCTGACCCCAGAGGGTTCTGACAACACATTGCCTTACTGTAGGCTCTTTGCACCGACAGCTCTGAGTATTTGCTGTGGAATCCTGGGCAGGGCCCTTACCGAGGCCTGGATCCACTGTGTTCTTCACAGGCTCTGCACTTTTGCAACATCAGAGCTATGGCTATGTCCTAAGGCAACCCGCAGTGTGATCTTGGACTTCCAGTCAGTTTCTTTCTTCATCCTGGTGGGAACTGTCTCTCTGCCACTCTGTTGCTCTTCAGTTCATAGTTTGGGTGTGCTTAGAACCAGTTGAACCATTTCCCACAACACACTTTTGAGTTCTGTGTAAACAGAAGCCTGGTCTTTCTGACCCTATCTGAGAGAGTTGTTTAGTCCCGGGTATTATCAGCTGTGCTGCTGTTTTTTGTGGACTGCCCTCTTGAAGCTCAGGAACATTTCATCCTTTCACTAGTAAATGTGAGAACTGGGATTCAAACTTTTCACTTAGCACGATACCCTTATCATCCCACATAAGCCTATATATCTCATACAAATGAATAGGAGGTAAATCTGTGTAATTATGTAAATTATATAGAGGTCAATGTATGTCATTGACATAAGAAGGAAATGTAGCTGCTGGGAATATAAACAAGAGGTAAATCATAAAAGTGATACCAGCACATTGTGACAAAGTACAGCAGGCTCAGCAGCCCTTCTCAGTCTTCCTTGTGCATTTACCCCAAAGTGACAGTCTAGTGAACATCCCTTTACAACCTTATCCATCTCCAAGCATACCTATCGCGGTAAAAACACGCCCTGAGATATGTTTTAAACAGGGTTTATTTGGTGAAAACAGCTTACAAAACAGAGCCGGTTTTAGGAGAAGTTGACAGGATGAGGTTGCAGCGCGCCGGAGCCTTTCTAAGTAAGTTTCTTCATCTCCATGCCGTACGTCCGAACTCCCGGGCAGCTGGAGCGAACTGCGCACTCGGTCAGGGAACTCTCGAGAGAGAATGACGACTTCCTGTCCTGGTCTCCTCCCTCGAAGCTCTACTTCCGGAATCCTTTTCAGTTAACCACGCCCCACTTGTCTCCAGTCCTATGACGCATATATATAGTTCCTGATTTCCCGCTACACATACCTGTCAATAAAAATGTAACACGTGAACAATTTTGGAACAGTAGTTGACAAATGTGAAAAGTCATGATCCTACATCATGGTGCATGGCTTGGGGTAGGTGTCCACATATCACTTTTGGTTTGCTTGGTCCAATGCCTGCTGTGCATGCATTTTAGTACAGTGATACAGCTCCTCAACTTTGCCAACAGTGTGGATGGTAGAGTAAAAAATAGATGGGAAGCCACCAGGGTGCTGTAGAAACATGTACCCAACACCCGTCTAGCTGTAACTCTAGGTGGCTCTCCACCAGCCATGATTCAATAGTTAGGTACTGGTTATAATCACCTTTGGCATATCTTGGAGATCTGAATTAGATCCCTTTGAGCAACCAGTGTCTGCACAATTTTGGGTACTTGAGAGATTCAGCCAGTTTCTCAGGTTGAAATCGACACATGATTCCTGACTCATAGTAGTCTTAGATTCATAAAATTGCAATTAAATTTACATTGCACTTACATAAGACATTGAAATATTGAAATTGAGAAAGGCATTCAGGCATGAATAAGTCTGGCATATGGGTTCAGAGAGAGTCCTATCTGCTTGGCAAGCAAGCACTCTGGCACCCTGGCCATTGAGCCTGGGGCCCTGATTTATGGCCTGGGCTGTGGCAGTGGTTATGAGACATGCCTAGGTATGAACTTAGATCTTGTGTTAGGTGGCTGGGCACTTTCCAGAACCCTGCATAGGGTCTCTGAGCTGTAGCTTAGGGACTAGAAGTAGAATATGGGTAAGGACTGTCTGGTCAGCAAAAAAAATATGACATCCTCAGGTCTTGGCAGACTGGCTTTTGCTAACGCCTCAGACTTCTACAGGAAACTGGCCAGAGAGTCCCTCCTGTGATGGATGAAAGATTCTCTCGATCCTTTACATTGGGTATGTTTATGGCTCTGTTCTATGAGAGTCACCCTGCAGGTCTGACCTCTGTGTGTCCCACCATCCCCTCACACCCACAGGCTTGCAGAATTACAGTAGGAACTGAGGCCATCTCATTGGATCAAAGACGCATTCCTAGGTGACTAGACAATGAGAGTGAATGATGCTAGCTTATGCTTCCTCTGCTCTCTGGGGGGAAATATGTATTCATTCATTCATGCATGCATGTATGTATATATATATATGAATGTATGTATGTATGTAATAATAGCTCCATTTTATTAGGCTGCATATGCAGCCTAGACACTCCAATCTCAAGCTCATTGCTCTCCATTGCATAGGCTCCCTGAGCACTCACTCAGCTCCATCACTGTGCCAGGCACTGAGGAAGACAGACCAGACCACCGAGTCCCTAATTCTAAGGAGTTTAGTAGTGAACACAATCAATAGGCTACCTCTTTACTTGAGATCCAGTCCTACCATGCAGTCTAGACTGCCATTGAACTTTTGCTATTTCTGCCTTAGCTTCCTGGGTTCTGGGAATATAGGCAGGCATGTGCCACTAAATCCTGCCAATGGGCCACTTTTAATACACCCAAGATGTGCAGGATTGTGGGAGCTTGAAGAGGATAGTGGTGTACCCCTTACTTGAGAAACTGGGGAAGGTTTTGCTGACATGGAAGCTGGAGTTTGAAGGCTGAGTAGAAGTCATCTGCTGTCACTTAGTGTCCATAAAGTCAGGAAAAGAAAGCATATGTGTTGTAGACAGAGTAGCCTTTGAGCTGGAGAATGAGGTCATAAGCTGTGGTGAAGAGCCATGGAGCAGGAAAAAGAGTCTGGGGTCAGACTGAGAGAAGTTAGGTCAGGAGACACAGTAAAGATTTAGAGCTGTAAGAATCCAAACGTAGCCCTGCAGTGGCACACACCTTTGATCCCAGGCCTCTGGGTCAGCCTGATCTAGAGACTGAGAGTTCCAGGACAGCCAGAGCTGTTACACAGAGAAACTGTCTCAATAAATAAAAAGCAAGCAAACAAATAAAAATCCAAAGGCCCTACATGAGGACATTTGAATTTGTGATTGGTGAGTCAGCCACTCACAATGGAGAGTGAAGGAAGCAGGAGATTTATAATCTGGTAAACTGAGGTACAGAACCTCACCCTCAGAGGGAAGGTATTGGATGCTCCAAAACAGGGTGGAGATCTGGGTTACAGATCACAGGTATGTCTAAGATAGGGCCCCCCTGAAAGCAGTGGATGCTGTTGAAGCAGGAGTGGGAACAGGCCTCCCTGCTTTCCATCAGCTGCCTCATCTACAGATGGCTCCCAGCTCAGAGCCCCTGCCTCATGATGCTCGATTGAAGAGCTGCACTCACTGCTTGGCAAGGTAGTGAGCTCCTGTCCTTGGGGACATTTAAGAGGAGTGAGCATGAATAGAGATGGCAGTCAGGCTCTGGCTGATGGAAGGTGTTGGGAAGCCTGTGACTTGGGGATGAAGTTCTCTGAACACGATGCCATGGGACAGAGATATCTGAGTGTGGAAACAGACTGAAAAAGAGTCTCTGCTGTCAATAGCTCTTCGCTTTATCAAGTGCCTGCCCTTGCCCTTAGTTGCCCCCGTGAGTAAGAACAACCTGCTCTTCGTAGAGGTGAGGTGACTCTAGCTGGGAGAGAGACTAGCTCCCATAACTTCTGTAAAGTGATGTAGTAGGCAGCAATGACTCAAAGGCAGTGTGACTCTTTGCAGACCTGTTGCACACTCAGCCTACTGCTCTCCTGCCATGTGCCTTCTCATCTCCCAAATAAAGGGGAGCCCTCCGAGACAGCACGGAGTCCAGAACACTATTTATATGTATTGCTTCACCAGAGCAGACACTCCTAAAATACATTAAGCAGAAATATCTCATGTCCTTTAAGCCCCTGTAATCTGAGCTGATCTATGAATGAACTGGGCAGAATTCCATGCCAAAAATGTGAAAGAATGAAGCATGGTGCTTTGACAGTTCTCAGATGCCTGGAGAATTTAGTAAAAAGTAAAGGGACACTTGAATTTTTCTCCTGCTGACTGAGGGCCTGGTTGTGGGCAGCCACGTTCCTTTGTGGGCCATGACAGTGTTGGCCCCAGAGGCATGTGCGCAGTGTGTCTAGATCAGCTTTAGAAGTTAGACTTTGGAAGTGGGGGTCAGGCTGGGTAATTCTCAGAAACTATATCTAAACTGAGGTTTCAGTCAAGTAACAGGCGGGGAGGGAGTTGGAGGAAGCAAGGCTACTTGAAGGAGAGAAGAGAGAGCGTCCAAGAGTAGGGGATGCTGTCTAACGCCTTGGGAGATAGGAAAGAGTCTGCTTCATGCTATTAAGTAAAAGAACACCACTGGACTCGGCTTACATTTGAAATGGAGGGATGACAAGGTGCTTGTCTCATGAGACTCAAACACTGGACCTTGGGAAAAGCTAGGGCAATGTGCCAGAATCACAGATATTATCTTTCTCCCTGCAGCATATGATTACCTTTCTGTGGTGACAAGTGGTCATTTGCACCTCCAAACTCAGCCACCTTATTGGGAACACACCCCTTCTCCCAGCAGGGATAGTGGAGGTCTGTGTCCCAGAAAGATTGTCCCAGGTGACCCACATCTTTCCCATGCCACCTGCTAGCTGGAGAAGTGGGTACATTCATGTGAAGTGCTTTGACGTTTCCCCAAAGCAATGATGGATTCTGGTGCCTGAAGCTCATTCTGTGGCCCATGGGCTGGGCTATGGGGACACAGCTTGACCTCACAGGCTCTGCAGACACTGTTCATTAAGGGTGTTAACAGATGGACAAAAGCCAGGCACAGAGCAATCACAACATATCGTGAATATTTCCTTCCTTTTACCCTTCAACCAGGCCTGGGTTCTAGTGTCCCCTCTGTTACGCACTGTTGATATAACCTGAAACAATTATAAAAACAAAGCGGGGTAATCTAGCACCCAGATGTGACTCCAATTCACACTGTTTTGTTTAAATTTTTTTGTATACACTTGAATTTTCACTTTGTATAAATATGGGGATATATATGTATACTATTTAATTGGTTTATCAAACATTTTATTTTATTATTCAATATTTATAAATAGAAGATAAATGAAACAGGGATAATGCTTTGCCACATAGAGAGCGAGGTTACTACTGAATGAAGTCAACTGTATAGATGATCTGGGCAACTAAGGGACTGAATACATTTTTTTTTTTTTTGGACTGAGTGGATTTTTGGATCGCTCATGGGACTTTTGCTTTGGCCCACAAAGTGTTTAAAGGGCAAGTATTTTTCTCTGCCATTTATTTTTATTTTTTCCATTCATTTGCTTTCTCATCTCTCTCTCTCTCTCTCTCTCTCTCTCTCTCTCTCTCTCTCTCTCTTTCTCTTTCTCTTTGTCTCTTTCTTTACCTCTTGTTCCCCTCCCCCCCTCTTTTTTCTCTCCTTTTTATAGGTTATTTGCACATCTTTTATTATTCCCTTTTGATTTCTCAACGCAAGTTTTGAATACACTTTTCTCCAGGCCATCCTTGAATATACACTTTAGCCGAAGCATGCTTTAGATTTATGGTCCTTCTGCATCAGGCTCCCTCGTAACACCTCTGGAATTACAGATCTGTGACACTAAGCTGGCTCTGCAGTTTTAGTGATTGTCATGAGTACTGCCATGGATGTGTAAAACTGACACTGACCACCGTTCAGCTGCTCTACCCCGTAGGGTGGGAAACCACTGTTCAGCTGCTCTACCCCTTAGGGTGGGAAACCCTGCCTTCTCATCCCTCATCTGTTCTCTTTAAAGTCTCATCTTGGATCGCCTCTACATATGGTGAGGAGTGTGTCATCTGGTAAGGTTTGATTCACTCATCAGATGGTTGGAAAACCTTCACAAAGTGTCCTTGTCTCCATGAGTGTTCCTCAGGCCTCATCCTCTTCTCCAGATACTGTCCTTTCTGCTCGGACAACTTGCTTCTGATCTTCTTTCAGGACTCAAGATCTGCGAGCAGGAAAATCTCATATTCCCCTCCTTATCATATTTCTTTCTCCCTCATTCATATGTATGTGTGAAGTTTCTGGTCATTAAGCCTTTCCTTTTAGCCCTTGAAATATGTGTCTTTTCCTTGACTTCATGATTTCCCTTGGTTTTACAGGGCATACCCTCTCTGTTGCTTTTTCCAGACAGACACCATTCTCCATCTATCTAGGCTTCTTCAGGAATTCTATTTGTCTCTGGTTTCCAGGAGATTAGTTATAACAATGTGGATCAACTTTTAGGGTATCAACAAAGTTGGGAATTTCTCCGTCATGCTCACTTTTCACCCCTGTGCATCCTCTGTTGTCTGGGTACCATGCGATCCGCTTTCGAACTGCCAAGGCTCTTCTAACCTTCTCAGACAGCCTCTTGCTGCTGCTTCCGTAGTGAGGAGACTGTGTCTGTGCTCTTCTGTTTCCTTATCTGCAGCGTGCTTTCCAAAAGAGCTTGCTAAATGTTGGGCTACCATGGTTTTGCTTTAGATCTTTTTTTTCCCTCTGGTTTCCCTTCCCTTCTCTTATTTCTTTCATTCACCTTTTAAGCTTTTTATTGTTTGACGATTTCACACATGCGGACAGTGTGTTTCGATCAAATGCATCTCCTCTTTCCTATTCTTTAATTCTTCTTATTTTCCTGTCCACTTTCCCCTCCCAACTCTGTGAATTCTCTCTTTAAGACCCATGAAGTCCACTTAGTACTGCCTGTATGTGCCAATGTGTAGATCCATCTGCTGGGGCTGGTAGCCTTTTAGGGGCTACCTCCTGTTTTGTTATTGAGATAGTGCCTTGCTGTGTAGTCCAGACTGGCTTCAAACTTGAAAATCTTCACCTCTCAATTGCTGGGACCATAGGTGTTTACCGCCATAAACCAACCACATTTTTTTAGTTACTTGTTATTTTTAAACTAGTTTCAAGAGATTTTTGTTGCTGATCGAAATAGTAGCATGGATGCACCTTTAAAATTGTTGGAGACAGTTTGAAAAATTATATTAGATTTGGTTGAGTGAATTTTCCTGTCCAGTTGTAATTGTCTCTGATTCTTTTCTGTCACTAATCATCTGTTGTCATATGTATAACAGTAACAGTGCATTTTGGGCAATATTCTGTGAAAGTTTGGGTCTCATGTAGTTTTATTGTTTAGCAGGCAATCATTTTGTTACCAAGGTGGGAACATATGTCCAGCTCCTCAGACCTTGCTGATGTTACCTAAAAGCAAAAACAAGGCAAAACAAATTACTTAAAAGTTACATATGTACATCATGAGGGTCACTAGAAAATATTGGGGAAGGGAAGAGAACATATATAGATGGTCTGCTTGCTTACAATGTTGATGCATCAGAGATGGGGCACTGTGATTGCTTTCCTCTTTCTCTGCCTGAACAGATACCCCTTGGATCCTTTTCAGCTTCTTCACTTTCTTAGGAGTGTCTCCAGCTTCATTTGCCCTTCTGGCCCATATACTCAAGTTATCAACCTGACTCCATCCTCTCCACCAGCTATCTCATTGAGTCTAGCCTCAACACATCATACCATTCCCTTAGAAACTGGCTCCCAGAGGCTCAGACTAAACATAGCTTCCTTCTGGATGCTCTTCCCTCTGTATATCCCTGTTCTGTTTGGCCAGTCATTTGACACCACAGAATCTGTATCTGCGGCAGTGACTGTCTTAGGGTGACATTGGTCCCTGAGAACTTCCTCATTGGTCCCTTTAATTCGTCTTTGTGGATGCAGTTTCCAAATTAGTAGATGCCACTGCCATGTAAGTAATCACCTGCAGCCCCCAGTCTGGACCCTTGCTGTACTTCATAGTACAAGTCTCAGGGCTTCTTTGCTCACATTCTTGCCTCACTCCTGAGTGCCTCCTATCATCTTTTCATCCTTCCTCCAAACTTTGTATTCTGCCCATTACAGGAGCAACCACAAACGGGAGGTGGACTGTTAGCTGGGAAGCAGATGCTGCAGGTCTGCTTACTCCTAGCATGCTTTTCCAGGCTCAGCTCAGTTACCCCCTCCAGAAAGCACTTGGCCTCCTGAGTTGGAAGTTAGTGCTCTCAGTACCCATGACTTGGTACCTCTCTGAGCAGAACACGGATCATATGGATACATGGCATGTCCTTGCTTGTCCCTCTGTGCCATTGGGACATCAGAAACAATGTATGGGAAGCTCTTGACATCCATTTGGAGTATGGTTGGATAAGAGATGGAAGCAGTGCCATCACTGTTACCCTGTGGAATCAACATCAATGGAGTAGGTCAGGTGATCTGGCTGTGTGAAGAGCCAGTTGGGGTTACAAGGGTAACCTTCTACTTCATGAAAATTAACATACCAGTTTCTTAAGTCATTGGATGTCCAGATCTCTGAAGTGGGGACATTGTTCTCACTTTGTGGTTAAAACATATAAGGATTAGAGAATAATAGTGAATGCAGAATAATACTCTTCATAGCCCAGTGTATTCAAAGCTTCCAACTCATATGACAAAACACAGGTCCAAGAGATGGGTATTTTACCCCAACTGAATGCATGAGAAAGGTGTTAAGAGATGTTAAGGGTCTGGTTTGCATACTCCTGGAGCAGCCTGAACATGGGCCTTGATGAACTTTGGGAACTGCTGCAGCCCGATTGAACTGGAAGTTACCTAACTTTCATCTGTCATCTCTGACATACAAGTAGAGTCTGCATCTTGCAAAATTCAGCAAATCTGGGCCACAGGGTGAGGGCTGAGCCATGATAGGAGGAAAGGTACACCTTAATGGCCTGTGCTATCCATATCATGTCTTTCTGTCCTAGCCAGATTCTTGCCCAGAACACAGCTCATCACCCAGCAACACAGCAGTAGTGCTCCATGACACCCTACCCCCACCCTCAGCAGCAGGACTCTCTTCTCAGGCTGCCCTAGTAGTGTGCTGAATCTCATTTTCTCTCTTAAATTGGTTTCTGCCAAGTATTTGTCTTTCTCCCCCCTCTTCTGGGTCCCTGGATAAGGAATGTTGGTTACTATGGCAATGGACTGGCTAGTGGAAGGAACTCAGCTCACTAAATTAATTGCTGGACTTTTGGGGGACTAATGGCAGTGCTCTGCCTCCCAGGGATGTTGGTGTGGCCTACGTCATTCCACCCTGGCAGCTAGCCCCTGGAGATAGATCAAAGCCAAATGGAAGGGCAATGGCACAATGGTTCTTCCTATCCGCTGGGATGTCACCTAAAGTGGAATGTGGAGGGTGGGGATAATCTACAAGAAATTTCACATTTCTTCAGTTCTGTCAGATCTCTGCTGCATACTTTGCAGAAGTCACTCCTCATAACTGTTGCTACCATCTTGGTGGTCCTCCTTCTGATGCACAAGGGAACAGAGAACTAGAAGTGTTCATTCAGTCACTGGGGAGCACAGCCAGAATTCTACCCTCAGGCTCCTCCCTGTGTGGACCTCTAGGGAGCACCCCATTTATCATGGGGGAAGACAATTCTTTTCTCTGCCATACTATCGGGAAGAAAGGGACAAAGGGATCCTAACTCACTCTGAAGACAGCATCCTCCGAAGATCTAAGCTAAACAAAAACTTTGGAAGAAAACAGGACTATACACTAACAGCATTCATGAGTATAGATACTAAATGCCTCAGTAAACCTTAGTCATTCAAATTCAATAATGAAAAAGTATGCACAGAAATATGGGGTTTAGCACAGGTATGCAAGGTTGGTTCAATGCCATCAAACCAATTACTGTTAGCCAAGAACCAAACAAGGCTATCTCTTCCCCTCAAGTGTCTCATTTAGAGGTCTATTCCCCAAACTCTTCAGTTCTGAAATACCAGTCTCCTTCTTTCTATAAATTGGAACTGTAGGGTTTGATTTGTAATTAGAGTCTTTACTTGGTTCCCTTCTCTTTCTTTGCAGTAATGTTGCTTCAGACATACTTTAGACATCCAAAAAGACAAGGGCCTGGGGTGGGCTAGAATTACCCTTGGGCTAAATCCTGGTTACTCCATGTGAAGTCATGGAAATTGCTGAATCCTTTTGTTCTTCTGTTTCTTACTGTAAAGATGGGTCTGGCATGGCTACTGCCCGGATGAAATGGATGTTATATATGGAACTTTTAGACTGGTCCTTAGAATTTAGTATACATCTTTTGGTATCACTAAGTCCAGCATGGTCATTATTGGTGGTGTGTGCTTGGGAGGGTTTCTATGCTCTACTCCATCTATTTATCATGAGTAGAGTGGGTCTTCCCTTAAAGAGCCCTTCCCTAGCCCTTTCCTGAAGGATCCAAGTGTTGGGATCATCTCCCTTTTTCTCAGCAAGCACATGCCTGCTTCAGATTGTATGGTGAATCCTGGCCTGTGAGGGTGGTGTTTGGCAAAGACCCTGTGTAGGACATGACTAGTCAGTAAGATTGGAGATGGAGATGGCCACCATGTGAGGTTGTGGTAAAGACAAAAACATGCAGTGTCTTTATCACAGACAAGTTTCACCAATGCCAGGCTTTGCCTGGGGAACACTTTGGCTTCTGTGAGTGTAAGGAACAGGTAATACTAGCCTTTATTTCTGGATCTGGCTCATTTTATCATTCTTGCCTGTTGGGTAAGGCTTTGAGCCCTCTGATTAGTGTCTCTTTTTCTGACTCTTGTACATTATACCCCAGTGTCCACAAAACTCTGCACAGCTCTTTTCATGATACTGGTGGAGTTATTGGAAACACAGACGGCATCTTTCTGCCTCCATGTAGGGTGATAAGATCCAGACAGTGTCTGGGCAGTGATGTCCTTGTGGCATTGTAGAAGCTGCTGCCCATTGAGTCTACCATCATGGCTAGAGGAGATCTTAGAACCTGTGTCATCTATGTTGACCTCTTGCAAAGTCTCAGGATTACAGTATTTCCAAGGACAGACCCCATTCTTTCCTGTAGCACTACACAGGTTCTCACAGAGTGACCATTCTAGGTCATGAACAAACCTTGCAGAAAGCAGGGAACACAAAGAGGCAATCAGAGAAGGGTTGATAGGATAAAGCCCTCTGTTCACTTTTGCCCTTGGTGATATTTTAGGTCTGTATCAGTTTTCTGTTGCTGCTATAACAAATTGATCTATGCTTAGTGCATCAAAGTAACTGAGATGACTTTTGTTCAAGTTCTGATGGTTAGAAGTTAATGCTATACTCTTCTAGAGCATTCTAAGGTGGAATCCCTTCTCTTGAATTTTCAGCTTCTAGAAGCCTCCTTAGCTCATAGTTTCTCCAATTTCAGAGCCACTGGTGGCCAGTTATGTCTTTCTTTTGCTGCTCTAGGCCTGGTTCTGAGTTGCCCTCTTTCATCTAGAAAGACACTCATGAAGACAAGGAACCAACTCAGGAAAAAGAAATTTTAATTTCTGTAGTAAACCATAGGCTGATCATCAACTTGTATTTCACCTATAACTGTATTTCCTATTTTCTGTGGAGATAACATGTTCAGAGGGACTGTGATGTGAACATCTTATTTTTATTTAATTTAAAAAATCTTGTTTCTTATTTTTATTTACTTGTTTTGACTTCATTTTTGTTTGCGTATTGAATATAGTTTTACATTAATTCTTTGAGAAATACAGTGTATTTTGAACATAGTCCCTTCCTATCAACCCTCTCATCTCTTCTCAATAGAATATTCTGTCCACCCCTCCTTCCCTTTCCTCCTCCTCCTCCTCCTCTTCCTCCTCCTCCTCCCACTCTTTTACTTTTCTTCATCTTTCCCCATTGAGTCCTGTTTGTGTTTCTCAACTGGTCTTGTCACTGGGGTCTTATTCTAGTGTATGGTCAGTCCACTAAGGGTCACATCATTAAATAAACTGACCTCCTCCTTAGCAGCCATCCAATACTCATAGCTGCGGATAATATTATCTTCCCAGTACAATGGGGGAAGATGCACATATGAACTCACAGTGATTGGGACAGCAGGCATAAGACTCCTCCTACAAGCTCCATCCTGACAAAATCCCAGTATAGAGGGCAGGAAGATGAATATGTACCTTTAATATATTATTTGATAATACCATACATGAATACAACAAAATAGGATCATATCCATTCCCAACTTCATGTCCTCTTTTTTTTTTAATGACTAATCCACTAAGTCTAGCTAGTGATGTCCATATATGCATATACCAGCCATCTGACCATGGGACACCTACTCAGGCTACACTTTTAAAGAATCATTCTCTCCCTTTCTGCTCTCAGCATCCAAGAGTTTGTCAGTAAGGGACATATCCTCAAGAACTCCTCCCCAATCTGTGTCAGGAATTTGGCTGGTTTGATATTATGCAGGTCTTATTCAAGTGCCCAGATTTTCTATGAGGTCATGAGTTTGATAACCATGTCACATCCAGAAGACAGTATTTCACAGCACAGTTTTCACTCCCCTGCCTCTTAAGTTCTATCTCTTTATCAGAGCTTTTTTTGAAGCTATATGAAGGGCATGGGGTAACAGAGTACATTTCTATTTTTATTTTGTTTTTGTATATAAACATATGCTATATGGAGGATGTACTCATACCTATTAATTAATTTTCTTAGCAATTTTGATTTCACAGTTAAACATCACTAATTAGATCTGCATATTGTAGAACTGTGGCCACCATTCATCAGAGCAGATCATGAGAACCTTTTCATTACCCCAAATAGGCCTTTCAATCTCTTAAGTGATGACATGAATCCCTTCACACTGACTCAAGCCTTAATTTCTTTTTCAGTGTTTTATAGTTTTAGGTGTACAATTCTTATACCTCTTTGGCTACAGTTGTTCTAAGTATTTTATCTTTATTAATGTTATTATGAATGAACTTTATAACACTCTTTTTTGGATGGTTCATTGTTAGTACACAGAAGCATAGACAATACCTGAGTGCCAATTTTTCATTTTGGGGCTCTGGTGGATTTATTAGGTCTAACAGTTTTGTGGATGCTCAAATACTTTGTGTAAAAAAGATCGTATCTCCAAATACAGAGACTCTGGCATCTTCTTTTTCAGGTTGGATGACCTTTATGATTTTTTTTATTTCATACTGACTTGTTCTGGCAAAGTGTTGAACACCATTGTGTAGCAGGGATTGTATTGTCTTTGACCTTTATAGTAAAATATTGAATGATTTTTTTCTTTAAGTATGATGTTGACTGTGAGTGTTCATATTTGGCTTTTATTAACTTGAGGAATGCCATGGTGGTCTTAATTTATGGAGTGGGTATCTTGTATGTTGAAAGATATTGGCTTGTGTCACGTGCATTTTTTGTGCCAATAAGAGTCATATGTGTTTTTCTTCCTATCTTTCTTTCTTTCTTTTTTTTTTTTTTTAAAAAAAACTTTATTTATTTTTTTGCCTTGGTGTTTGCCTGGAACTGGAACTACAGACAGTTGTTAGCTGCCATGTGAGTGCTGGGAATCAAACCTGGGTCCTCTGGAAGAGCAGACGGTGCTCTTAACCGCTGAGCCATCTCTCCAGCCCCTCTTCCTATCTTTCTATTGATAATCACATCAGTTTGTTTGTTCTTTGTTGAACCATGTTCCTGACATAAATTGCATTTGATCACGGCATTTGATACCTTAGTAACTCACACCAATCAGCCTGCTTATCCTTTGCCCCATAATTTTGTTTACAGGAGAAAAAATACACATACATATCTCTATAAACAAAACTATGGGGCAAAGGATAAGCAGGCTGATTGATGTGAGTTACTAAGGCATCAAATGTCTGGAGCCATGAAAAATATTGAATAAGCGTATATGCTACTGCTTTATCTACCTGCCCACCATCTTCCTTTTTCCCCCAAAGTAGTCACTCAGAGGTTGCTGCTATTGGATTTTCTGCATCTGTGAAGATGATAGCCTGTAGTATGAAGTTTTTGTGCTAGACTAGCCTGATATCCAGACCAGCAGTCCCAGATAATCACACAAAGTCTTATATTAATTACAAACTGTTTGGCCTATGGCTTAGGCTTCTTGTTAGCTAGCTCTTGCATCTTGACTCAACCAATTTCTACTAATGTATGTTTTGTCACGCGTCTTGTGGCTCACCTGAACTTTTACACCTGACTCTCTCAGCCTGCAGCTTGCACCATCTCTGTCTAACTCTGCTCTCCTTCTCCTTTATGTATGCTCGAATTTCCTGCCTGCTTCTAAGATGTCCTGCCATCGGCCAAAACAGTCCCTTTATTATCCAATGATAATTCACAACATATAAAAAGACATCCCTCAACAATAGCCTGTGGGTCAGTCTAGAAGGGACATGGGTTCCAATCCCAGCCTGTCCTCTCAGCTCTCAGCAACCTAGAGACATGGGAAAGAGGTGCCTTTTCTCCATCCCAGCTTCTTTCTGCCCCTCATAGAAGTGACAGAGAGCCTGCCTTGAGAGGACACAGGAGATCATGCCTGAGTAAAAGTGTCTGGCAGATGGTGGGTAGCCATCTAAGTTCATATCTCTCTGATGACATTTTTACTAACACCTAACAAATGACTCCTAGCCACTACAAGATAGTAAGATTAGGGTAGGCATTGATACTGGCCTTTGATCATTTATCCATAAAGCTACTATTTACTGAGATGCAAAGCATTGCTTGGAACTGTCCTAGGTCCTGGGCAGCAGCATACACGTGTCAGATAAACCCTGCATTCATTCACAAGGCATTCGAGGATGCAAGATTTGGGCAGCTAGCAGACTTGTTTATTCCCATGTCCCTTTCCTTCTTGGACCCTCTGACTCCTGAGCCCAGAACTATGACTGCCTGGCTTGTTCTATTTAGATACATCTCCTTTCTCTTTGATCCTGTACTAGCCTCTTAGTGTTCTCCACACGGCCCTCTTCTTGCCCTCTGTAACCCAGGCACTTGAGAGCTTGCCCTCAGTGCCTTGAGAAGTGTGTCTCATGGCCTTAATTAAAGTTGGTAGAGAGTAGATTACAGAGTTTATTCACCTGTCCTGAGAGAAACTTTCCTAAGTACCCTGCTATACTCTGGGGCCTGGAAAATAATGTTCCTTTTTGACTAAAGTTGTTACTTGCCTTGTATACATTGGTGTGACTTCTGATAGCTTTCCAAACTCTGCTCAGAAGAAATCTTAGGAAGCCTGACCTTTTCTCAAATGTCCAGGTGATAGCCACATTCCCTATCCATCTGCCTGTGCTCCTATAACTCCCCGGGCTTCCTTCTTTCTGTGCTTGCTGTCCTGAAATGCAGTACAGCTTACATCTCAGAAGTCAATGAGGACCTGTCCAGGATGGCTCAGTGTCCCTTACCTACCTGTTCCAGGCCTGTGATGGAAGTGAGAAATATTTATTAAATGAACAAAGTAATGCTAAAAATCTATAAATGTTCTTCTTTGTTCAAATATTTTTCAAACCTATGTTTACAGGCTGGGGAGATGGATCAGTGGGTAAAGTGCTTTCTGTGCAAACATAAGGAATTGAATTCAGACCTCAGGAACCACATTAAAGCTGCACATAGTGGCGTGTGTCTGTAACTGAAGCACTGAGGTGGAGGCAGAAGTAGCAGGAACTTGAGAGCTAGCCTAGTTGGAAATATGGAAAGCATTCACTGAGAGACTGCCTCTAAATACATACGTACATAAATGGATAGATAAATAGATAGATAGATGATGGATAGATAGATAAATAAATAAGACCTATTGCTTTTTCATGTGCATTCATTGATGAATATACCCCCAGACAAAATTCATGTGCACCACAGCCTGTCCCCCAGACAAAATTCAATACTCATGTGCACCACAGCATGTACACACACACACTTCAAATAAAAGAAGAAATGGACAGTTGAATATGCAGAATGGGCAAACCATTTTAATAACAAACCTCATGAACCAAAGATATGCATAGAAAACAAGAAACCATGCATCCCATTTGAGCTGGAAAAGACTGAAGAGACAATTCACTCAGTGTTGCTGCCGGCTGTGTGGTGAGGAGGTTTATGTGTTGTAGAGGGCAGAGGAAACTGGTGGTCTTCTGTAGTTGGATCATTTGGGAACTCTTGTCAGGGTCTTGATAAAATGCATAGGGATCTCCGGGCATTTCCCTACAGCCACACCCCAGGAAAAGTTTCTACATGAGCAAGACTTAGGTACTGGTTTACTCCGTTATATCTTAAACAAATATAATGTCCCAGGGTAGAGAGCTAAGAGCATGTGAGGAATGTGGAGTAGACAGGACTTCTCAATATATAATGTTCACAGAAACACATCTGGCATTGAATGAAGGATATGAGGTGGCCTGGGGTCTGGCCAATAGGCTTTCACTTCTGGGTTTAATTCTGGGCGCCAACACTGATATCCATGAGGCTGTCATCCCTTTATGATGCATCTTTTACTTGTATAGTGGAGGGAGCTCATGGTACTGGCACAGAGCCTAGTCCTGTGGATTAAATTCAATGAAAGAGTGGAAAGCGGTTCACTCATGGGAATAGGCAAGTAGACAGTGCTGTCAGTGACAGACATTGGGGATGTCTTTACTATTCTGCTAGGGACCTAAAGATGGGGTCTGGGTGCTGCTGTGTCTGGAGAGAAGGGGCTAGATGATCCTGTCCCCAGGCCAACAGTTCAGTCTCTGAGCTCAGCTTTTTCCTGTGGCAGCTGAAGATTAACTTCTCCCTCCCTCCCTCCCTCCCTCCTTCCCTCCCTTACATATCAATATTAACTGTTGCTTTTTGCTAAGTTTTATATTTGTTACCAGGGCTCAAGAATCCACTAAGACCCCTTCCCCACCCTTAAATAGCTCCCTTAACACCGAGTGGGACACACTCGTAGGTAAATGTTTGCAGCATGGCTCAATGTCAGACCCCATGGAAACAAATATGTGTAAATCTCAAGGAAGGGTATAATCAGCTTCAGATCGCCATTAATTTCACAGGATTGGAGGAGCCTGCCAAGTATAAGCCTTCTGCCCTCTAGAGGTTTACAAGAGATGTGGGAAGAAGGGTCAGTCTATGAACAGAATTCAGATGACCCATCTCCCTTGAATGAATTGTGGGGAGATACAGGTCGTAAATAGAACCCCTTGGTTGTTTCTTGTTCATGGCTTGTCTCCATTTGTACCAAAGGGCTGAAGTTTTACAGACTACACTAAAAGCCTAGAGTCGGGGATGCCTGGACTCGGTATTCATGGGGATGGCAAACCTGCTGTTCTCAGGTGTGTGATCCTGACTCCACCTTGCTAGGAGTATAGCTGGCAACAGCAAGCTCCTTCTGTAGATTACTTACCATCTATACAATGAGGGTGACCAGAGCTACCGGTAGATATGAGAACCTACTAAAATCCTATAGGCTTTTCATCCCTTAAGCCAATTTGGAGACAGCATCCTAAGACAGGTGATGCAACCTTCGGAGCACAGGATGGCAGTGGGTGTCCTGGGAACCTTGTGTGGCTCCAGATGAGTTGTTGCATGAGTCGAGATGGGCATGACTACTCTCATGTGGTCTATGAGTCTTGGGTTTATACCAAATGTGTATTCAGCATGTATTGTGTTTTTGTATGTGTGCAAGAGTGAGAAAGAGAGAGGAGGGAGACAGAGACAGACAGACAGACAGACACATAGTGTGGTGCATACTGGTGGTGGGTATGTAGCTACAGCATGCCAGTCCATGGGTGTAGTTTCATAGACCTCTCTTTTTGTCACACAGAGTGTGATATAAATACCCAGATCACACCAGCAAACCTGAAAACAATGGTAGCCTACGTGAATTTGCTCCTAACTCATTCTCTTGCTACCTGCTTGGTGCTCTTTTGTTTAACTATACTCTGAAAAATGTATTTATTATTTGAAACAGTAAGAAAATCTCCCTTCCATTTCAGCTGCTTAAGTTTTAGGGATGGCTCCTTCGGAAGGTTCTTATTTGCTACTCCAAACATAAGGCACTGGTTATACATGCATAACCAGTAAATCTGTCTTTGCAAATTTATCCTTCAGTAAATCAGTCCCCAAGTATGATATAGTGGTAGGTGGGATGGCAAGGCAAATGGATGAGTGACAGCCTATTGCCAAAAGGAAGGAAGGAAAGTTCATTGTTCCCTGGGCACTGCTGAGGGAGGCTCTCAGTCATATGGAGAGCCATGTCGGGGGAAGAGCAATGTCTGGGTTTAAGTCCCCAGGGCTCTTGGTAAATGTGGGGTTTTGGCAGAGAAAACCTTCCTCATAGGAGAAGGTCTGCTGTGGAAATGGTATTTGTGAAAAATTTCTTGGAAGTTCACAGCCATCATCATGAGCCTGTTGGGATGGTGAAATCAGGGGTCATGGTAGGTCTGTGAGTCATGTTAATTACGGGACTAGGGTGGTACAAATGAAGGGCTCGAGAAAGGGCACAGCTGTGGGCCATCCAGGGTCAAGACCTCATCACTGCTCTCTCTCTGCAGGCCCTGCCTTGCCAGGAGCGTGGTCATTTCTTAGTATACTAGTTGGGTGGATGAACCAGGAAAGAAATGGGCCAGATATTTTGGCTTCATTTTTGTTTTTAGATAATTTTCTAGAGAATTTTATTCAGCAAACAATACCCCAAATTATTTAAGCAGGTGTGTGTATACATAGACACGTGCTAGAGGTGTACATTTCCTAAGCTGCCTCCTCATTTTGTCTATTTGTATTTTAACTAACCTTCATAAAGAAATAGTTGAAGGAGTTCAAAAAGTTCGAAAAAGCTATCGTCAATAACCTCCGCAATTGAGGCTGAGGGGTAGCACTCTCCTCCCCATGAGGCTTTTTAAATTTATGTCTATTTTTACCCTTTGTCTTCTGGGTCCACCAAATACTTCAGCTACAGACACCTGATAAGGTGAGTTCGAAATCTGCAGAATCATCTTTTCCAATGTTCAAACCCAGGCTGTTCTCCAGCCTCAAGAAGAATGCAGCCCAGCAGTAATGCAAAAGGAGGAGGTTATACTGTTGGCCCTGGAGAGAGGTGAAGCTGCAGGCTAGAGATGTGCTGGCTTCTGCATGTGAGATTTCTTCATTTCTCTGTGCCTTCAGCTCTGGAGTTTTTCTCAGGGTGTATCTTTTTTTTTTTCCCCACACAGGAAATGCTCCACTAGATCCTCAAGCATCTCTCCCTAACCAAGATATGCCTGTTCCCAAGAGCAGGAAAGCCATGACTATCCCCAGAGGGAGTCCTTCAGCCTGCCTTCTGTGGATGCTACTGCTGTGGGGAGGGGATGGTGGCTGCCAGGCCCAGCGTGCAGGTGGGACATTGAATTTGAGATAGGATGGACAACATTCGTGTGTGTGTGTGTGTGTGTGTGTGTGTGTGTGTGTGTGTGTGTGCAAGTGAAGGTGAGATCCTGTGAGTTAGTTCATGACTGACTGGGTGTACATGAGTGTCAGCAATAGCAAATGTATCAGCTGTCCCCCAGCTGATGCCTGTGTAAGTGCCATCTTTTCAAATGAGGCCTTCGAGAGCAAAATAATGTGTAAGAGAACGTGAGAGTATGCTGTAGTATGTGAGACTGTGAAAGACTGGACCTGTGTGTAAGAATGTGTATAAGCAAATATGATGGTGTAAGGAATTTGTAAGCAAGTGTATGTTGAGAAGGGCTATGAAGGGAGTTTTTATGAGACGTTTCTGTGAGAAATGATTGCATAAGAAAGAATGTGTGTGCATGTGAGTGTGTGATTTAAGAGTATGTGTGAAAGAGGGTGTTGTGTGGGAGGCAGATCTGAGAGGGGCTGTGAGGGAGGATATGTGTGTGACAGAAGGGGGATGTGAGAGATGGTGTGTGTGAATGTACTTGAGAGAGTGCGTGAGGAAAGAGGTGTGTGGAAAGAGGTGATTGGGTGAGAGAGTTTGGCTCAGTTCTCTACAGATTATAGCCTGGATTTTGAAAACTGGAGGGAGATGTAGGTGTAGGAGATTCAAGTAAACCATTAACTCAGGCCACACTGAGGTGTGTGTGTGTATGTGTGTGTGTGTGTGTGTGTGTGAGAGAGAGAGAGACAGAGAGAGAGAGATTTGCTTTTTTACTGATTTATAAATATAAAAGAAAAACATAAAGTAATAAATTATTGGCTCCTTCATATTTCTGCATGTATCAGGTTTCCTTAGGCATATCCTCAGAATTGTGTGTGTGCGCACACACACACACACACACACACACACACATACATACATACACACAGAGAGACAGAGGGAGGGAGAGAGGAGAGATAAGAGACAGACAGACAGACATGAGGGTGGGCAGGACTGAAAAATCTCCCCTAAGTACAGTACTTTATATAAAATTTGTTTTTGTAAAACATATGCATATGAGCATTATAGAACTTCTCTATACAGGCATATTTAATATACATAAATTATACATTTGGTATACTTTCTAAAGATAAAATACTCTATGGAGTGGACTGTATGCAGCCGTGGAAATCCACATGAAACTTGGAAATCTGCTGGAAACTTGCTTCCAGCATTCACTTAGGTGTGGGGAAGCAGACCTTAGGCCATGCCTGTTACATTTTCAGTACTCATATAAAAGCTTGGTACATGATTGAGCATGTACTGTATATAACCCAAGCACTGAGGTGGAGGGAGGCAGAAAAATTATAAGGGTTCAGTGGGCGGACAGTCAAGCCAAAACCCAGAAATATCCAGGTGCAGTGAGAGGCCTTGCCTTGGAGGACTAAGAGCACTATAGAGGAAGACACCCAGTCTTCCTTTGGCCTCTGCACAGGTACTTTATGCACACACACACACACACACACACACACACACACACACAAACAAAATGATACCATTTTTAAACCAAAATAAAGAGGAGGAGTTCTTGACACTTAGTGTCCCATGGGCATAAATCCTTTCAGTGGGATGTCACATATCATCAGTTGATCCTCACCTTAACTATGTAAAGCCACACCGGTGCTGTGTAATGTCAGAGATGTCAGTACGGGGCAAGGCAGGCAGACACGAGAGTCAAGTCTGGGCCGGGAGGAGACTAAATCTGCTTGTTTCCCACCATCTATACTCTTCCTGACCTCCATCTCTCTTCCCCATGCAGGCTGCAAAAGTGTGCAGTATGACCTGGTCTTCCTCTTGGACACCTCTTCCAGTGTGGGCAAAGAGGACTTTGAGAAGGTCCGCCAGTGGGTGGCCAACCTGGTAGACACCTTTGAGGTGGGCCCTGATCACACCCGTGTCGGGGTCGTTCGCTACAGTGACCGGCCCACTACAGCCTTTGAACTGGGCCACTTCCGTTCCCGTGAGGAGGTAAAGGCAGCTGCCCGGCTCATCACTTACCATGGGGGCAACACGAATACAGGCGATGCACTGCGTTATATCACCAGCCGCAGCTTCTCTGCCCAAGCAGGTGGCCGGCCTGGGAACCGTGCCTTCAAGCAGGTGGCTATCCTATTGACGGATGGCCGGAGTCAGGACCTGGTGCTGGATGCTGCAGCAGCTGCCCATGCAGCGGGCATTCGCATTTTCGCAGTTGGTGTGGGCGCAGCCCTGAAGGAGGAGCTAGATGAGATCGCTTCAGAACCCAAGTCGGCACATGTCTTCCATGTTTCAGACTTCAATGCTATTGACAAGATCCGTGGCAAGCTGAGGCGCCGGCTTTGTGAAAGTGAGTGGCCCTGCTTCCCTGTGGAGCACTGCCTCCTTCTAAGACCACCTCCCCCCCTGTCACCTATAGTGGCCACAGAAAGTTCTGTGGGCAGAGTCTGGCAGTGTGCCAAGCTCAGAGGAGGCATGGGTAGGCGAAGGCATCATTTCCTGGGGTTGATAAAGCAAGGGGGCTAGCAACAGACTATACCTAGCAGAGGCTGTCTCTGTTTGGTGCCTCCTTCCTTGAGTAGAGGAGGTGGTGGGCAGAGGTGCAAAGGTCTTGGGGAAAATTAAAGTGACTCGTATCCTCTTCACCTATGGTCTGCTGGCCACCCAGCGCTCCTGAAGTTAGAGACAGAACCTGGATGTTCTAACTGTACAGAAGTTTATTGAGATGTATAGAATTCGGGACTCGACCAGTACTTGCTTGATTGGCCCCTTGATCTGGCTGTGTGATGTAATATCCTTATGTGATTTGTAATATCCTTACAGTAAAGAAGAATTTAGAATCACAGCCTGATTCATAGCAGGCTCTCCCAGAGAGTTACAGTGAGTGATCAGGAAAGAAAATAATGACAGACTGACTTCATGTATTCAGCCTGACAGTACCAAATCATCTGCATGCCCCAGGAGCTGATGACCTTTGAACATCCAAGATGACTTGGATCTCCTAACGTGTTTGCCTGAAATGTATTGACTGTGGAAAGTTACGGGATTGAGTGTGAAAGGCCACGAACATTGAATGACAGCAGGTTCAGAGATCCTAGCTCCAGGACTGACCTCCAGGACTTTAGAAGGATCTTTCTGAGGACAGCCAGCCCTTGGAGTGTGCAGAGAGATTTTTTCTTTTCCCAGCCAGCCTATCTGTGGTTTTCATCTCTCACCTCTTCATTGTGGTGATATTTGTCCTTGGGTAGCATTAGATGGCTGTGGGACTTTCCCCTCTAGGTCCATCCAGCAAGGGCTGTGTTTTGAAGTTGGTTGGGGGAGGAGGTCCTGGGACCAGAGTTTCCTACTCTCTTACTGATTATCCCAAAATGAACCATCCCTGGATAAGAATCCCTTTAGGTCATCTGCTAGCAGTGTAAGCAGCCTTAGGGACTTAGGGGCAGTGAATAGGGCCTGTAGTGGGACAGCTGGATTTGGTTTAGAGGGAGCAGGTCCCCAGGATGGTTCTGCTCCGAAACCCAGCGAGGAAGAACTTAGATTATTCCAGAAACTAGTGTGGCTCTAGATTTTCTTACCACACTATGACTATCTATATTGTTTATTAACCCACTGTTTAAATGAAATATGCACACATTGAGGATCTCCATCTGTGTAGTTGTATGCTGATTTCTGGACCATTGCTCCTGTGGTAGTGAATCCTTGTCTTCAACTCAACAAAGGTCTCTGCACAGTTCATGTGTCTTTATTGACTTGAAGCTGGAACCATTCAGAGAATGAGTCTGGGAGAGATCAGCACTATTGACTAGTTCTGTTTGACAGACAAGGACACTCATGTCCAGAGGGCTAAGTGAAGGTAACCCATTTTCTGGTATGCAAACAACGCATTGACTATGGACATTGATATTGATTGATTTATTCAACCCAGAACAACACATGTTCACTGTGATACTCTCAAGAACAACACTCAGCCCTCCATATCCAGGATTCTCCAAATATCTGTTTGGAGAACAACAACAAAATGTTTATTCCTTTTCTACTAAGATCCTAGTAGGCAGAGCTGAAGACAAGCCATCCTTAGCAGTAGTATGTCAGGGGGGGAAGGTGGGTTAGATAGAGTACTGAGCCAGACAGCCTGGGCAGGGCTGGTCTAAGGGGTTGAGTTAGGCTAATGTTGGTCAAAAGTCTGTCCTAAAAAGAGCTAGAGAGCAGTGTCCTAGCCCTGGTAGAGGGGCAGAAATGCAGCATGGGGGCTCAGGGGTAAGAGGTCTAGCTGTCATCCCAGAATGTTTTGAGAAGCCAGAGAGATATGGTATTGACCACTGTCCTTTTTCATTTTGCCAGTCTACTTCTGGCTGGCTCTAAATCTTGGCAAGGCTGAGTCTAGACTTGTAAGTACCTCTTTGCATGAGGACTGTTCTGGGAATGGGAAAAAAACCCTGAAAGGTAAACGTGTGGGCCATGCTGCATAGCTCATAGGACAGCAGGACTGGGAGCAGACTGTAGCCTCCACGCTCTGTTCTGCACGAGTCGGCCTTCCCCAACAGTGACTACTGATAAGGACTCACCATCACAAACCTTCCCTAGGAGGAATCAAGGGCAATGCTTCAGAGCACAGGGGACAGAAAACTCTGCTCCAATGGCATAAAGAAGAAAGCCATCTTGTTTTTATTTTGCATGTTTAGTTGTTGTGGTTATTGGCTATTTTCTCAGGAGGCAGGCAGGTTGTGTTGGCAGGGAGCAGAAGTAAGGAGGTAAAGCCTGGATAATATAAAAACACATTTTATATATACACAAAACTCAAAGTATAAATGCACAATATTATTTTTTAAAACAAACTTTCACACATTGGCATTAGTATCTCCTCCTATCACTACCCACTTCAAAATTACGCTGTAAATTGGACAAAAGATGTAGATTACAGTTTTTGTAAGAAGATACTTCTATTACCCAGCAGATCTATATCCTGAACCCTATGACATTTCTAAAAATGTTTGCTTATTCATGTTTGTCTGTGTAGGTGCATGTGTGTGCAGGTGTGCCCACCTGTGTGTGTGCAGAACCCAGAGGAGAGCTTCAGCCAGTTTCCTCTGTCATTTTCTGCCTGTTCCTTTGAAGTATTCTTCCCCTGAACCTTGAACTTGAGTTTTCTGGGATGGGCTGGAAGCCAAAAGACCCTGGTGGTCCTCCTGTTCTGCCTACCACAGAGCTGGGCTTATAGTGTTTGGTACGAGGGTGCCAGGTCATCTCTTTTTCCCGAGATTTCACAGCCAGCTTGCAGAGCCAGCTATCTTAACCATCATCGGGCCACCTCTCCAGCCCTGATATTTAATTATAAATGATGAAATCATGGTATTTCTATGGCACAGTTAATGATGCTGACCCTGTTCAAAGTATTCTTCAGATTTTGGCAGTTGGTCCCAGACTGCCTTCCACAAATCTCTGAAGAAGACCTACAGTAAACATCTGACGGTGTGCTTCACCACTAGAAATAGGCTCTGTTATTTCTTCTACCCACCTCGATTCTATTTCTTCTCATTCTGTTACATGCTTTGGAATTCAGTGGGTTAAGTTAGGCCTCTCCATTGCCCATGATGGTGCTTCTAGCTTCTGTCCTACAGATCTTGGCCCTGTCTTTACAGTTTGGGGATAGGCAGAGCATGCCTATAGTATATAGGGGTGGCAGCATGAGAACCTAGTCCATATCAGCCTGTATATGGCATTTCACAAAGCATGCTGATTCTTGATTTTATTTCTTTTAAAAATTGTTTAAAATGTTTTTTGATGTTGTAATTTTCCTTTCTCTTTTTCCTCCCTATAACCTCTGACAGTGAACCAACCACCTTACCCTCTAACAAATTCACAGCCTATTTTTACTTAAGTATTATGGCCTCTGTGTGTGTGTGTGTGTGTGTGTGTGTGTGTGTGTAGTATTCTGGATATATATATATGTATGTATATATGCATATATATGCCTAAATATATAACTATAACCTTCCCAATCCATATAACATTATGTGTATGTGTTTGTACTTTAAAAGGTCAAAGGTCAGGTAGCTCCATAGAGAGAATCTAGGTCATGTTCCTCTCTTTCCATTCTTAGGCATCTGTCTACAGGGTGATGCTGCCTGCTGCAGAAAATGGGTTTGACTGAATGCATTCTGGTGAAAGTTTTGTTTGAAGAATAGTGGAATCCAAGGATGTATGAGTGGGTGGATGAATAAATTGATGAAGGCGAATCAGGAAAAATTCACCTATTTTCTGGACTGTGGGTAAAAAGGACAGAAGAGTCTCTATTTCTCTCTACCCTGACTGCTGCTTCCCTTGGCCTGGCCTTGAGGACATCCATCACGTAAAGACTTCAGGTGATACCCTCATTGGTCACTGCGTCCTTGGGGACTGGGAACAGGGTTGAGTAGATGTATGTGAGCAGAGAAGATGCCAGCACAGGCCTGTCAATGCTCTATAGAACTCCATGGCCTGCAGACTTATGGAGGAGGCTGTTTCCTAGGCCTGGCATTCAGTCTAGTTCAACCAGGGCAGGTCATGTGACTGCTCATAGACCAGTTTCTAGCCCTGGAAAGGAAATAGGGTGAATATTTGAGTCACATATCAAATGATCTTGTTTAATATTTGGGAGTAAAGAATCTCTATCTGTTCTCCTTCAAGGAAGGGGGTTTTATACCAAAGGGAAGCAGTAGTGAGTAGAAGGAGAAGGGGAGCCAGATGCAACTCAATCCAGAACCACACATGCTCACTGTGGCCCCTGCAAGGATATCACACAGCCCTCCATAGCCAGGATTCTCCAAATGCCTAAGAAGAAGTGAGACTTCAGTTAATGCTTAGCCACCCAAGGAGAAGGCATTTCTGTAAACACAGCTGTGAGATGAGGAGGGCCTGGTCTGTTCTGGTGACAATTGAAACAAAAATCCCCGTACAATCATTTCAAATATAAACAAAGCAAAACAAAATTAAAAAAAAAAACAACTAACAATAACACATTGGAAACATCTGGTAAGACCAAATCAAAGCGCATCACAGAATCCAAACATCAGTCATAGCCTTTGCGTATGGAAGATGTCTGTGAGTGACGCTGCAGTCTGAACTGATTGGTGACTATTCTGAACAGGGATTTGCATATTGACTAATGATGTGAATGGAGGGGATACTGAACGGAGTGATGCTGAATGGTTATGGCACTGATGTTGATTATGTGAATGGTGATATGTTTGTGATGCAGAACGGGGTGATACTGAATGGAGATGATGCTGCATGAATGTTGATGTTGGTGAAGCTGAATGTGGGTCTGTTTGCTTTCAAAGCTCATATTCTCTCATTTTCAGACAGCATAGCTGCTGAAGCGAACAAGGCCATCTTAGAGAACCAAAAGGCTCTCAAGGCTTCCTATAGTGCTGGGTCTTCCTGTCTGTTTGACTTTAGGCATATCAAGAGGAGTGCCTTCCTCTTATAGTACCAACTCGACATTCTCTGTGGCCTGGAAAAGGTTGTCAGGGAACTCAGTCTTGGTGTCAGCTTCCTGCAGTATGTGTGGGGTGGAGGCTGTGGACAGGCTTAACCCAGAACCTTGGCTGTAATTATGAGCTCTTTCTGTCCTGGTGGACGCTGGTGGCCACAGAACAATCTTTATATAGCTTATCTCCTATGTGAATGGGTCTCTGGAATGCAAGTCAGCCTCTGTGGAAGAAGCCTCCACCTACTTCTATTCTAAGGACAGACTGTGCTGGTCCTCTCTCCTCTGTCCCTGTAGACAAGGGGTAATACTGTTCCTTGCTTTTCTTGTTGGGCTGAAATGCTGCTATGGATTTGGAGAAGAGGGATTTCCCGTTTCCTTTAATGCCGTGATCCTCGGACATTCTCCATTTACTCTGAACTTTTTGCCCTTCCAACTCACTTTCATTCCCAGTGCAACTTGGATCGTGTACAAGTAGGGGCAGGATGGGAGAGGTGTGTCCCACGCAAGGAGGAGAATAAATCTGTTGCTTAAGTGTATATTTGGGGTCCTCACTGCAGAGACCCTACCCTGCATTTTAGTTGGTGTGTAACTATGCTGTCTGCTTCACTCCCTGCGGTTTGTATGTAGAGCAGCCCCTATTTGCCATGAAGTTTGCTAACACTGAGAGATTCTAAACTATACACACACCACATATACGTCACATACATACACATCGCACACTTCACATCTCACTTATAATCTTCACATTCCCTATCTGTTCACATACAAATGCACACACACACACACACACACACACACACACACACACCCCTTACATTTTGATCATATGTCACATACATACACATTGGACATCTGGGAACATACAAGCAACCACAGAGAGACACACCCCACCCATCTCTTCTCCTTGGGTGGATGGATCCAGAGGCTGCAGAGAAATGGGTGGCAACCCAGCTGTGGGTTTAGAGTGCCACGTTGGGCCTGTGGCTTGGCACTGAGGACCACATGGGCCACAAGAGGCAGCTGGTCCAGGTCCCACCCTCTCAAGGTCACTGTGAGTTCATTTCAGGAAAGTTTGTCATTGACTTGCTGCCCACTGGAAATGGTAATCTAGCTAATTAACTCTGGTTGTGGGCCAGGAAATTTTATTAGGAAGTGACTGAAATGGAGGAAAAACTGAAAACCACTCTTCTTTACTGTTAATGAATTAGAATTTAATATACATGGTTAAAAAAGACTTCCCCTGGCTCTGTCCAGCCACATCCATGTCTGCCTACTCCATGTCCCTGGCTGACTCTTGTTCTTTCTAATGCAGTTGGCATGTTCTGCCCCCTCCAGTTATTGTGAAGCTAGAGTGAACATCTCTGTCTCATTTTCCAGAACAGAGGTGTCTTCTCTGGTGTCAGGAATGTACCCATCCTCTCTGCTTTCATTTCACACAACCATTTACTACTTTGCTTTTGGTTCTTCGTTGGCTGGAGCATCTCATGATGAACTCTCACGTGCTTGTGAATTTGTTTCTCCGGGTTGTTTTATTCTTAAAACTTTTCATTTATTTACTTAGTGTGGAAGGTCATGAAGAAGTCAGAAGGCAACTCACAAGGGTCAGACTTCTCCGTTGTTGTAGTCAAGGCACTGAACTCAGGTCATTACAAAACCAGTGCCTTTGCTTGGAAAGCCATTTGCCCCTCTGCAGCTTGCCTCTCAGCCAGGGTCACAGTGCATGACCTAGCAATAAGCAGATGCAGAGGAACATGCTGGCTACATCACACTACCTGGGACTGGTCGCTGTACTGGTTCCCAGCTCCCTTCCCTCTCTGTGACCTAAGTACCTTCCTTCTGCCTTGTCACTCAGGATGATGTCTCCTACTCCACCTTATAGAGCGTGCAGAGAGTCAGTGAGTTCATGACAGGAGGTGCCTGGCATTCTGGAGGCCCTGAGCAGGGGCTCTGAGTTTATACATTAAGACTTTTATGGGAGTAAATAAAAAATGGTTGGTTATGTGTGATCAGGTTTAGTGATCTCATGATCAAGTCTAGTACATTTTAGTTTCTCAATTTTGTCATCATCATCAACAATAAGATTTTATTATTAGTTTCCTTTTCCCAGAGATAACATCCCTTCCTCTGAAGTTGAAATATTATACATTCATGTGCTATATATGTCTGCTATGCTGTCAGAAAGTGCTGAGCTTCGCAAGGCTACAAACCATCATATTTCAGGTTGTCTTTCAACATCAGTGATTGGCCGGTATGCAGGGGATATTGCCAGTCTTCTGTGCATTCTTAACTAGGCAGGAGACCCCAGGAGAACTGAGAGCGTTGTGAGGTAGGTATCTCATTTCTCTCTCCTTTGGATCATGTGACTTTTTAGAATCAGGGTCAGCCAGTGGAGTCAGGCTAAATCCAAGCTTTTCTATTTATTTAGATGAATGGTTCCTTTGCAGCTTAGTTTTCTCTATTGAAGAGCACAAAATGCAGCAATTATTACTGGCTCAGTTTCCTTATCTACTAAACTGAGATGATAGATACAAATTCAGTGAATGGCTGGTTATGGTTCTAAAATACTATGGTTATTATCATGTTTTTATGAAAAAACTATAAGAAATGAAACCAAAGTAGGTCTTAAGGTCCCTGTTACAGGAAGGGTACTGAGCAGAATCTGAAAATCTTTGTGAGTTCTGGAAAAGGAACCGGCCCACAAAGAATGGGAAAGCCATTCTTAGTTCACTCTGGCAGGTTGATCACCTTCAGGCCAGCCTTGGAAGGCATGTATGTGTACATGTTTGACTTTTTTGAATCCTGACACATCATCTCCAGGTATTACCTCTAGGCAGTTTGTCTGCTTTGCCTAAAGCAGCAAGTTGGCTATGGCAGGTGTGTCGTCTGCAAAGCCCAATGTAATAACTGCACTGTCCTTTGCAGACTGTTTTCTGACCTTGGTAGCATATTCTTATGTGATGACTGAGAATCTGAAGTCACTGCCACCAGCTTCTGAGTGACCTTTGCAGGATGTTTTTCAGAGGTTCTATCCCCTTGGGGACTGAGTATGATGTGTAGGTCTCAGTGAAGGGACTCTTCTCTTTCATTCTGTGTCTCCATCAACATCATAATAATAAGCTGGTCACGCCACATGCCAAATATAGCTTCTCCCCTGCCTGTCACTGCTCTGTGCTACCCATAGATTTCTAAAATATCCTGTACTTCCTCAGACCTCAGAATGCCTCTGTGGGACTTGAAATTGATGTCAGGTATGATATCCACAGTGTCCACTTTTGCCATATCCTGCTATACAGTCTGCGTCAGCCCCATCAATCTGACACTGGTGCCATCCTGGTTGAGTGAGCTGCATCCCCCAGTCTCAGTTACTGGGGTCGAGTCCTGTCAACGCATTCCATCCCACGAACAGCTGACTGAATATCAAACCGTGGTTTTAGTTTTGAGTTAATAAAGGTTATTTAAAGTGACCACAGTAAATTGGCATTGCAGTATTTATATGTAAAAAGTGTACACACAGAATCTCTATATAAATTAGCTTATGTATATAAATACACATCTATATAATTAAACTCATGGGGCATTTTGAATTTCCCACATCCCCAAGCTAAATGCTTTTTAGTTAAGTAGATAGAACAAATAGATACATGAGGTTACACAGGGTCTCAGGGCTTTCCAAGAAATGTGGTTGGCTAATTGCTATGCTTCTGATTCATACAGCATTTACTGGAAGACTAGAGGCAACAGTGGTCCACACTGTATAGTTCCAGTGACTTATTTTACTGTAAAATGTGCTCATTTTGTTTTTGCCCTTTGTATTTACATTAGCTTGGGTTTCGTTGAATTTAATCTCAAACTTAGGCATAAACACACACACTAGTTATGTAGACACATAAGCAAGACAAGACACATAAGCAAGGTACACTCATGTCATACAGCACAAACATGCGCGCGCGCACATACACACACACACACACACACACACACACACACGCACGCACGCACGCACGCACACACATACACACACACATGCAATGTCTACAAGGAACCATCTGTGACACACAAAAGTACACTCAGGGTAGTGAAGACCTTTTCTCCTGGTGCCATGTCCTGGGAGAGCCTTGTGGGTAGTTTTTAGAAAAAAATAACTGACTTACAAAGCTGTGTGTACACTTGTGACATACCATCTCCTATTCTCTTGGAACCTGAAATCAGCCTTACTTGATGTGTAAGTGTGAAAACTCACGGACACCAAGCCTGCTTGTTTATTTATAAAGCATTTTATGCACCATAATCTGACAAGCACATGGGATCATAAATCAGGGTGGTGGAAGGTAATGATGAGGTGCCTGCTGGCTCTGCCCAGTGAGTGGAGCAGACAGGCATGCAGTGGGCTTATGACCCTCCACAGAGTAGGTTCTGCACAGCTGGATTTGCTTGGCACCTAATTGTTATGTGTTTGCTATTGTGGAGGTTGCAGTTTAATTCCTATTTCTGTGATAATATACAGACTAAAAGCATGTTGAGGAGGAAAGGGTTTATTTGACTTATCCTTCCAGATTACAATCCATCACTGACAGAAGTCGGGGCAGGAACTCAAAAGCAGGATACTTGGAGTGGGAACCACCAAGGAACACTACTGGTACTGCCTGTAGTAGGCTGGGCCCTCCTCCATCAATTAATAATCAAGATACTCTCCCATAGATATACCCACTGGGCAATATGACCTAGGCAATTTCTTAACAAGGCTTCTTCTCTAAAATGACTCTAGATTGTGTCTCAAGTGGACAGTTAATGCTAATCAGTACAGTAGACATCATCTATGTTTTTGGATTCTTTAGATCTTAGAACAGGAGACATGTTTTGATCTAGGGTCAGTTTGGGATGGAAGAGAGATATTCAAGGACTAGACGAACCACATGGGTGAATGTTTGTCTTGTGCAGAGCTGAGTGTTTTTGTATACACTACACCTCTGCTCATTTGCTAGAACCAGGCCTGTCTTTACTCCATCCTGATGTGGTGACCTGGTCTAGGTGTGGCCTGCCCCAGGACAATATGATTTGCAGGCATACTTTAAAGAATGTCTTGGAAAATATATTTAACCTCAGAACTTAGCTGTGGGGTGTGTGTGTGTGTGTGTGTGTGTGTGTGTGTGTGTGTGTATCCATATGACTGCTAACTAGACAGGGCGTAGGCGTTGTTTTTGAAGCTGTGTGTATAGATCTAGATGCCTTCTTTGTATAAATAACTCATGTCTAATGTGAACTGCCTTTGGAGGTGATGTCTGGGCAACAGATTCTTTTCCCCAGACAATGATTGGCTTTTGATCTCCCACCAAAATTACCTGATTGATTTCATGTTAGAATAGATTCTGGTCATTCTTCTCACCTCTACTCCAAACTACTGTCGTAGTTTGACTAATAAACTATGCCAATAAAAATCAACATGTGGGAAGAAAGGTCTGATTTTAGCTCACAATTCCAGGTTACAATCAATAATTGAAGGAAAAGACACAGCAGGGATAGCTGGTCACACCACATCCAATGTCAAGAGTAGAGAGAGAATGTGTACATGCTCATTTGCTCGCTTACTTTCTTCTCTCCTGCCTAAGGAATAGTGCCACCCACATTGGACTAGTTCCTCCCATATCAATTAACTTAATAAAGATAATCCCTCACAGACATGCCCACAGGCCATCCTGACTTAAACAGTTCTTTAAGATTCTCTTCTCAGATGGTTTTAGGTTGTATCAAGTTGACAGTTGAACTGTCACCCTAAGATGGGTGGTGCTGGCACATGCCTTTAATCCCAGCACTCAGCAGGCAGAGGCAGGGGGATCTCTTCTGTGAGTTTGAGGCCAGCCTGCTCTGCAGAGTGAGTTCCAGGACAGGTTCTGAAGCTACACAGAGAAACCGTGTCTCGAAACAAACAAGCTAGCAAACAAACAAAAACCCAAACTACCACCAAAACCCCTCTTACTCCATACCATAGGTACAGACCATTACTGTTGCTTGCCTGAAAACAGGAAAGCCTCTTTGGCTGGTCTCTGTTTATACTCCTGTTCTGTCAAATCATGATTTTCCTTTTCCAGGACCCTTCTGGCCCCGTCCTCTGTCTGTATATTTTTTTTGTTTGCTAGCCATCAGTGTCTGAATGTTTTCTACTTCCAGACCTTTGCCTATTCCTCCAGTGAGTCCCTCTTCTCTTTCTTTCCGTTCACTCTGTCTGTGTTGAGACATTTCTGCCCTTCCAGCCACCTGCTACTTCTCCATTGTCTTGTCCTCGCCTCAGTAACCTTCTCATTACAATCCGTCTTCTTTGCAGGACATAGCTCTCATAGATACAGTACTTGTCACTTTTTGTCCATTATTTTTGCTCATATAAGTGCCAGATATATATCTGGCATTAAATATATGGAATAAGGAAAATAGTTTGCTTCGGAGCAGTGTATCATCCTCTAGGAACCGAGGGCTGATAAGCACTGCCTCACTGACTGGAATGTGTTACCTGTGCTGTCCAGAGCTCTGTTAACACCCCCTCCCCTCCACCACACCATATTCTGCTTCTATTGTCTGCCTGTCTCAGAGACTCATAGTCTCTGGTGACACCTACTGGTTCTGGACCAAGGGACATGTCTGTGGAAGGAAATGAGCCTATGCCCTGGGACACCTGAAGTTTTGGATGATGAGCATCACTTTCAGACTTTCTCGGATGGTGACAGTCCACAATGAGCTCCACTGTCATAGTGAGTTCCTTCAGAAAAAGAAAGCCACCTTCTTGTCCTCTTGGGCAGGGGTCAGTTTATTGCTCTGAATTCCAAACCTGACTTTGCCACTTGTTCCAACATGGTCCTCGTGTTGCACTTCCATTGGTAAACAGTGCCCTTCCACCATAGCCCTTATGCCTCCGGGGCTCTGCAGTTGCCTGCCATGCCCTCCATGTTCTTCTCCATGCCTCTTCACTCACATGTCACTCCCCACAGAGGTCTAGTGCTCATCCTAGAAGCTCATTCATCACCCTGTCACCACATAGATGGATTTCGTCTATAGTGAGGGCAATACATCTGGCCAGTTTGCTTGTTTGTGGTGTTCTCTTTGTCTCTGCAGGTCGGTATTAGTAGGGAGGGAGCTCCTGACTGCAGTCACGTGCTTGTGTTCCTTCTAAAGGCTGTAACAGAGGTGTTGGATACATGGAAAGTATGCTGTGGCTGAAGGAATAAGGACATGAAGGAGTAGAACATGTTAGATACCAAATGTCATGCCTAGTACTGCCTATGCCCTGCCCTAATGGCCCATTAAGGCAGTCCAGGTGGAGGGGAATTCTGATTCTGATCCTTCTAAGTTTGGAAATAGACACATAAGTATATTAGGCTTTCTTTTCCTTCCTTCCTTCCTTCCTTCCTTCCTTCCTTCCTTCCTTTCTTTCTTTCTTTCCTTCCTTCCTTCTCTCTCTCTCTCTCTCTCTCTCTCTCTCTCTCTCTCTCTCTCTTTCTTTCTTTTCTTTTGATGGAGTTTCTTTGTCTGTCAAGTTCTGGCTGTTCTGGAACATGATTTATAGACCAGGCTGGCCTGAACTCAGAGATTCTCCTGCCTGCCTCTGTTTCCTGAGTGTTGGATTAAAGGTGTGTACCACCCATTACCAGATCAGGCTTTTTTTTTTTTAAGTCACCAGCCAGTCCCCAAATTCTGACACAGATTTATTATTAGTTTTGAATGTTTGGCCTATCTTAGGCAAATTTCTGGCTACCTTTTTTTTTTTTTTTTTTAAGAAACCTGTTTATCTACATCTTGCCTTAAGGCTTATTACCTTTCTTACTTCTGTATATCTTTTACTGCTTCTCACTGCCTGTCTGTTCCACATATGCCTGACTTCTTTCCCCAGGTGTCTCTCTTGTTCTCCTCTCCTGCTTCTTCTCTTGTTTCTCGTTCTTTTTGAGCCTGGATTTCTCCTTCTATTTATTCTCTCTGCCTGTGAGCCCTGCGTACCCTTTTTCTGACTAGCCTACTGGCTGTTCATCTTTTTATTAGACCAATCAGGTGCCCTAGGTAGGCAAGGGGAAACAGATGCCACACATCTTTACATAATTAAACACACATTCTTACATCTTTAAACAAATACAGTTTAAACAAATTCTACACACCTTTACGCAGTTAAAGTAATATTCTGCATCATACACAAATGTAACACATCTTTGCCTAGTTAAAATAATATTCCACATCACATTAAGAGCTGGATTGGGGCTTCCTATTCCTTGGGGACCAGTTCTCCCAACTCACTCTGAGCTATCCAGCAAGAGCTTTGAGATTGGTGTTGGAGGGGAGAGATGGCTCTGCGGGACCCTCCCTTGTCATCATTTAGTCTTCAGTCTGCAAACATGACAGTGCCTAGCTTGCCATCATGAAAGAGTCAGCTGTGTCCTGTCCCATTACCCTCCACTTGCTCTTTTCTGAGACAGTGGCAAAAAAGAGGACAGGGGGTGCGAGCAGTAACTGCAGCTGTCTGCAGGTCTAGCAGGATTTATTTCTAGTACTACCTTGTTTGTCACATATCCTAGCATAATGGTCTTGATGTTTACATAAATGCTCTCCAGAAGTTTGGAGACCTCTCCAATCTAGAGGTCCTGGGTGGTGTGAACCCAGCCAGAGAAGCCAGGGCCTCTGCAAAGGCAGCAGGTACTCATTCATATATGTTAGCCTTGTCTTAGTTGGTTGCTCTTGCTATGATGAAATAGAATGACCAAAGAAACCCGGGGAGGAAAGGGTTTATTCAGCTTATACGCCCAGAGCATTGTTCACCATTGAAGGAAGTCGGGACAGGAATTCAAGCATGGCAGGAACCTAAAGACAGAAGCTGATGCAGAAGCTGTGGAGGGGTGCTGTTTACTTCTCTCAGCCTGCTTTCTTATAGAACCAAGGACCACCAGCTCAGGGATGGTACCACATACTATGGGCTGGACCTTGCCACATTAATCATTAGTTAAGAAAATGCTCTGCAGCTGAATCTTATGGAGGGATTTTCTCAATTGAGGTTCCTTCTTTATAAGATAATTCTGGCTTGTATCAAGTTGGCATAAAACTAGTCAGGACAGGCCTGGAAGAAAAATAGGACCAGGACCAGGAATCTCCAGAATGTTCTGGAACAGGTATCAGGCAGGGGTGGAACAGTGTGCTGCAGCCCCTGGGTGGTTGTGTTCTCACATGATCAACACTGGCCCTTGGATGTGATTTATGCACCTTCTCTTTAACAACTGGATTGACTGTAAATTACTGATAATTACATTTTCTCTGCAGCTCTGTCAGAGGATTACATTGGGCACACGTATGACTTTAAGACAGTGCATTGCTGGACAATGGGCTGTTTTTCTTTTCTAGCCAAATTTCTTTCTAAAGTGGGACGTCAAATGGATAATGGTTGAATGTACACATGCTTCAGTTAGACCCTCTGAGCATACATCTACCTCTGCAGCTTACTGGTTTTGTGATTCTGGATAGATTTCTTAATCTCTCTGAGATTTCGCTTCCCATGTATATAAACAAATGAATGTTACTGGCGTTGGATTGAGGAAGATGCCTCTGTAAGTCAGAACTGCTCAAAAGCCAGAGGATGTTTTAAAAGGAAGCAATCCACCTGGATGATATACAGGCAAGTTTTAGAAGCCTACTAGAGTCTCTGGTTAGGTGACCCAGCCTCTAGAGAGTCCTTAGCATGCAGAGGACCAGATATGGGAGACTGCTGAGTTACCACCTGCTTGCAGTGTGAGCCTTGGGCAGTTCCTGCCTTCTGTATACTCTTCTTTGTGTATCTTTAATTAAGGGCATCTACTCCATAAAGCTGTAGTTAGAATGTAATTAAATATGTTAATGTATTTTGCATGCTTCCAAACAGTGTCTGCTGCACAGCAAGCCATCTACATATGTCTCCTGGTCCTGGAGATAATTATTTCCCCCAGTTGAGTAGTGAAGAAACCCACAAACAGCCAACACAGCATGCCCAATATTGAACTTAGACATATGGCCACCCCATCCCTGGGGAGCCATTGGGGTGGAATTCCTACTAACGTTATCTCTAGAGTTGTACATTTTATACTATCTGCTGCTTCTGTAAAGCAGGAGAACATAGGCAATCCCTGGCTGATGCAGCTGGAGGAATGGAGGGACCAGGTGATGTGTCTACCAGTGAGTTATCCCTTCCCTTTCCACCTTTTTCCTTGCCCACTTGGAACATCATCATCTCCCTGTGATCAGCTGCTCCCAGCAGTGCCTTCTGTGAGGTGATAAATGAGCATCTATGTGCTTTCTTGTCCTCAACCAGCCACCAGCTGCATGCTGGGCCTCTGTTGTCCTTGCCGATATCCACCCCAAGACCTGCCATATCCACTACATGGATCAGATTCAAAGTGGTATTTAATTTAAATACAGGTATTCCTCATGCTTGGTGAGTTCCCCAAATTTTCATAGCTGTTAGTTGTGATGTTTGTGTAATAGAAACAAATTGTACTGAGGATAGCAGTGTGTGTTCATCTCTGGGCCAGGTAATGGGCATATAGTGGGCTTATAACAATTGCCAATTTCCTCTTTTCCAAACTGGAAAAAGCTAAGGTGAGAAGCAAAGAGGGGTGGTATGACTGTGTATCCCACAAAGAGATCCACAGGTGTACCAGCATAAAGTACAGGATGTCAGAAGCTTTCTTCACTCAATAATGAGCAAAATGGACTCTTTGTCTGTATGGTGAACTGAGGTGAAGTTCAAGTGCCTTTCCAGAGACTGAAGTAGGTGTCTAGTGTTCCTGCTTTGGGGAAGAACCTCTGACCAGCTCCTGGCATGATGGAGCCTGATCTTTGTAAAGGCACAAGTGTACCAGCATTCTCCTGAGACATGTAAGGCATTTGTTCTAAACCTAAAATGCAGTGGGTGAATATTGGTGTGTAGACAGAGAACAGGTGCTGTGGATGCAGGGACTCTGCACTCACCCATTTCTGCACCCATTTGTAAGAAGGAAATTCTATCAGCTAAGAACACGTTAGGTGTACTCTGATTTCTTAGCTCAAGTGAATCCCTGGGGATACTGGATAAGTCCATGTATACTGGGACAGTCAAGGGACCCTTCTCTGATAGTGGATCCTCTTTCAGGAGAGTAATGCATTGGTTCCCAGAACCCATTCCTTCTCCTCTCATACCCACAAACTCAAACTTAGAAAGAGTTCTCTAGGGGCTGGAGAGATGGCTCAGAGGTTAAGAGCACCAGCTGTTCTTCCAGAGGACCCGGGTTCGATTCCCAGCACCCACATGGCAGCTAACAACTGTCTATAGTTCCAATTCCGGGCAAACACCAACGCAAATAAATAAATAAATAAATAATAAATAAAGTAAAAAAAAAAAAAAAAGAAAAGAAAGAGTTCTCTGTCCCAGCATCCTGGTGTAGCCCAGAAGAAGGTTATTTTTTTTTTATTTCTTTTCCAAGTTTGGATGCATTTTATTACAGAGAGAGAAAACACAACTATAGTGACCTAACCAATTACAAATTAGACAGATTTTTTTTTCCCTGTGGGTTGAAAATGCTGTCATTTTTGTAGCCAACAGAAATAAATGGTGACAATAATGTTGATGGCTAAAAGGGACTGTCACACCCCCAACCCAGGAGCCTTGGAGCCTGGGATATCATCTCCTTGACTCATCAAAAACATGATGAACAGGGTACCTTGAAGACTACCAGCCAACATTTTCCTCCCAGCTCAGGGGTTAGTGGTTGTTTCTGTTTGGATTAAATCAGAGGTCTGGCAGTACCTAGGGCAGACAGTGACCATATGCACTTGAACTGAGATCTAGCCACCCACTGGGGGCACACATGTCCAACGGTGACTTGTCACTGTCTCTGGAACTTGGTCTCTTTCTCCAGGTAGGAATGGGTGGAATGGGTAGGGACATCACAGACCACAAACAGCAACAGGCAGGACTGCAATATATTCTGCTATCCATTTCTATATCCTTTAAACAAGGTGTACATTGGGACATAGCTATAGGTCATTGTATTTGAGTTGAACAAATAGCAAATGTGGAAATAAACAGGCCATGACCCAAGATATAGAGGTATTTTGTAAAAGGAACTGGAAGATGGCTGAGCTGGGCTTGGGGTACCATGCCTACCTCCCTGAAAGCAGGCCATGGTAGGTACTTTGGTGTCCCTGTGGCCTGACATGGGAAACACTTTTCAGAAGGCTATATTTATTTTAGTCACGGTTTCAGAGGGTTTTAGACCATCATCATGAGGAAGGCACTGTGGAGTTGCTGGCAGTGGGAGACTGTGGCTGTTTATGTCACAGACATTAGGAAGGAGAGAGCAATGGCCATAAGGTATAACCTTCTAAGCTTCCCACCCCTGGCAGTCAGGCAAGGCACTGTTGCTAGGTAGACTCATATACCCAACCTTGCCAGGACTTCTCAAAACAGTACCACTCAGTGAGAGAAAAGGAATTGAAAATGTGAGCCTCTGGGGTACATGTCAGATTCAGTGAAGATGTGGATGACCCCTAAGACCCCTGGTTTTGTTGAAAAGCCTGGCTGAGGAGTTAAGTAGGGAGCTATCTTTACTGACTCAACCAGATGGGCTACTTGAGCCTTTGGAGTCTGGGAGGCTTAGCAGTGTCATGCACAGAAGGTCTTTGGCAATCTGCAGTTCTTTTGGGAGTAATTCCTTTCAGCAGTGTGGGCACATCTGTCTCCCCCAACAAGACAACCAGTCTTTCTGTGTCTGTGATCTTTATCTGAGTCTTCAAACCAGGTCCTTCCTTCCCATGGGGTGTTAGTAGATGTGACTCAGTGACATAGCCATCAGCCTCCAGGGTTTTGCTCACCATCCTGGACAGAACTATCTGAGTCAACTCCATTTACACTTTAGACTCAGTTCAATGACTCTCTTTCTGGAGGGCTGCCACTGGTAAAGCAATCATTCACCACCCCACAGCTGCAGGCTGTGCTGGGTGGAGCTGTCTAAATATGCCCTGTGCCTGCTTTTCCCCTCAGATTTATTCCTAGACAGACAGCCTGGTGCTGCTTCCAAAACAATGTTTTTCCTGTGATTGTCAGACCTGGTGGTGCCTTATAGGGGATTAACATTAAAATACATCCTTGAAAACAGGGGCATTCTGACTCATCCCCATTACTGTTGTGAGCTAAGGGTACCCTCAACAGTCCTGCACTCAAATGTTGAGGTCTCCAAATAAGAAAAGTGATCAGCCGCAGCACATAAAATTAATGGGATGGTGAAAGTGCCTAGTGATTAAAATAATAATACATATTAGCCACATTGCTTCCTGGGCAGCTGGATCACAGGGCAGTTAGCAGGTGTCTTGGGGGCTCACCCTCCGGCACAGATTCCCATTTGATGAATGGTTCACTGACCTAGCATTTTAATATATATGTTCATATAAATATTTCATACCACCACAAATGGGTTTTCCTCTGCCTGTATCTCCTTTGGTTTTCGTACATGTTTGGCTCAATCTTATAATTTTTTAAAAATTATTACTTTCTTGATAAGTTGTATAATGTTTTAATTATATTCACTACCACCCTGAAATTCTTCCGGATCCACGAGGCTTCCCTACTGACAAAAATTTGTGTGCTCCTTAGGAAAAAAAAAAAAAACAAAAAAAAAGCCAACTATTAAGTCCAAGTTGTGGAATTCACATATTCTTGGGTGTGCGACTTCTCATTGGAGCATGGCCTACTTCCCAGAGGATGCTTTCTTTAAGTAAACTGACTCCATTTTTCCCTGAAGCTACCATTTCCAATAGCATCTCAGCTAGGGTGGGACTTTTGGTCCACTTCCCCTCTCCATTCTGGAGATGTGGTTTAGCTTGAATTCACATAGGTTTAGTGTATGCTGTCACACTGCTCTGGGTTGTAGTCAGCTGCCCTTCTGTATCTAGAAAACATTGTTTCCTTGTAATCATCCAACACTGCTGGATCTTAAAATCATCTTCTCTTTTGCAGTGATCCCTGGGTCTTTGGAGGAAGAGGTGTGATCTAGTTTGCCCATGTCTTCATCTCTGTATGTTAGCCAGTTGAAAGCCTCTGTGTTAATTGCTCTTTACAACAAACAGAAGCTTCTCTGATAAGAGTGGACAGATGCAGTAATCTATGGGTATTACTATAGGTCACTGAGAGTCTTGTTTAATAATATGTTCATTTAACAGAATAGAAGTATCTTAGCTCCTGGGGTCTATGAGCTCTTGACTCATAAGTTCCTGGACCAGTAATAGTACCAGGTATGGATATCATCTTGTGGAATGGAATTAAATCCAACCAGAAAGCAATTGGTTACTTGAAGGAGGTTCATGCCTTTATTGCATCACTGAACGTGTCTTTCCTGAACAGTCATATTGTAGTTTACGTGGTTCACAGCTTGGTAGGACTGGTGTTCCATTTTCTCCTCTGGTAGCATGCATGGCACTTTCCAGCACTATGAAAGTTAGCCAGTAGAAATGAAGCTTCCAGATCAGTATCAGCTTGATATTTCCATGTTCTCTGACTCAAATATCTATCTTTGTGTGTGTGCATATGTGCCTACACACACACACACACACACACACACACACACACACACAGGTTTTCAAGTGGCTTTTTGAGAGATCTTCAGTGTTATTTATCTGTACCTGTATTCTCTCTTCTTCTAGCCTACCCTTCCATTCTCCATTCCAATTAAACCCCTTTTGTTCAGTTGATCTCCCTTTAGCCTTTATACCACTGATCATTTCTATATTTTGTTATTGTTTCTTTGAGAGGAATGTACTAGAAAAACTTCGGTGTTCTTGGGCAGGCTAGAGATACAACTGTCTTGGTGTCTCTGTGAGTTCCTTGGAGGTGAGGTCAATGCCATGATCATGTCTTGCCTTGGTATGATATTTGGAGAGTCAGTGTTTAACAACCACACAGGTGCATGAAAGAATTAAATAATACAGGGCCACCAGCACCCTCTGTGTGCCACTCTTTATTGTAGGTAGACTAGGGCTTATTGCTCTTACATTCTCCAGGGATATAGTAGGCATGTTTTCTCATCTGTCTGTTTCCTCTTTTTTTTTCAGATGTACTCTGTCCCAGTGTTCGGGTAGAAGGAGAACGCTTTAAACACACCAATGGAGGAACCAAGGAAATCACAGGTAAGAGACTCCAATATATAGGATTGCTTTCATGTGCAGCATGCAGATCTAAGGATGGCCTCCCCGACTCTTCCATCATTCTCACAAATGTCCTAGTGGAATGGTTTGAACTGTGCAGGTGGCAGTAATCCCCAACAGTGAGGAACATCTGTATATAGTTCTCTTTTGGTGGGTTGGGGGCCATCCTAAAAAGTTTATTACAATGAGTGTAGCAGGAGTTGGTGAGTAAGCAAGCACATGCTGGCAAATGGAGAAGATGTATGAATAAATATAGGCACTTCAGAAAAGGGTATTGGATCAGCATCATAAACAGATGAGGAACTCAGCAGGTGGGGGAGCAGACCTACGACTAAAGACTCCAGGCAGAGAGAAGCATTCAGGGGCTATTAGAAGACCATATCCAACAATGCCATGCAAAAGGGCCATGGCAGCCTGTGGAGTCTGGAAAGATGATGCCCCTATTGCTCTCATTGTATTGTGCATCGATTAGTTCTCCTGTGGCCACAAGTCCTGCTTAGCCCTTTAGTGTGTGGATTGTTTGCTTCTACTCTGCTTTCCTCACCAAGGTCTGTCCCCTGTATCCATCTTCCTTCCTCCATCTTCCTTGGGTTTAATTTCTGCCATGTGCCATATATCTCCAAGCCTGGACAGCCAGCACCTGAGGTCAGGACTAGGTGTAGTTCAGACACATCCAGTTCCAGGAGGTGTGCCCGGTCATTGTGCCCCTGTGCACTGCATCAATGCAGCATCTGTATCTCTAAGTCTGAGTATTTTCTAGTAGAAGATTTCTATACCTTGTGTTTCATAGGAAGAACATGCAAGGGTAGCTGATGCTCCTTGAAGCTCTTCCCACCATGATGGTGCTGCAGAGTTAGACCAATGTGGTGTTCCTCAGCATGGCTTATAGGTTCACAGGCTCCCAGGGTTTCCATGAAAGGTCCAGTGTGATAGTCTGCTGAGCAACTGGCTTCATGCCTGAAATGCCTTTGCTCCATCTTGCCTATCAGGCATCTCCAGTTAAACTTCTGGGACTTTTAGAGGAAGCCACAGCAGACAGAGGTGTCCATCTATTCTTGCAGATTGGGCCTGGGAAACAGAATGGATACTCAGAGGGTGCTGTCATTGTCACACAGCTTCTTTGTGAAACTCACAGGATAAAGTGGACTTTTATGGTTTCCCTTTGATAACTCAGGTGCTTTGAAGTTAGCATGTTTGGAGTGACATGCTCTGCCCAGAATGGAAAACCGCTGCACAATTTGAATTAGATGTGTCCACTTTGTGCTTCGATGAGCACAGCGATGCTCTCAGACAATTCATTATCCATTCCCACAAGGGGAAATGTGCCTACTTAGTTCTATGCAGGTCATTTCCCTTTGAAGTTCCTTTTCAAAGCCCATTCTTAACCTGGTTGCTTTGTCTGCATTTGGCTTTGTGAGCCACATGCCTCAAGAACGGCATTCCCCAAGTAATTCATTATTCAACGTGTATGTCCATACTGGGAGTGTTTATGACATTGCTGACACTCATAACCTCAACAGCAGCAGCAGTCTTACTGAGCACTTACTGAGAGCTCACACATTTCTTCATTTAACTAACAGAGCAGGTAATTGTACACCCGAATTCAGAGAGTAGCTGCTCTTCTGACATTTTACTCTATCTCAAGAACTCCAGTCTGACGATATCATCACTATCTACGTCCCCTGCAAACACATGAGCTGTTTGAAGACAGGACCTGTCTCTATCTTCCTATCCTTATGTGTCCATCCCTGGGATATGGGGTAGTGCCTCTGGCCTATAGAAGGGAGTTAAAAATATATTTTGAGTGGATGGATGGATGAGATGAGCGAAAAGAAGTTATTTAAGAGTGAAAAATCTGAATGAGGTTCGATGAGAGATTCAGAAGGTGTGATTTGTGTATACACGCATACACATGCTTTTGTGCACCTGCACACTGGCTTCTGCCCATATTATATGTTATATTATGACTATGCAGAAATTCGAACAATTGCCTTCATCTGCAATATATGAGGAGGAACCCTTACATCCACTCACAGCTAGTGAAGTCCTGACACCTTTCCTGCATCCAAGGCTCCCAGGAGATAAGTCTTAGTGCAGGATTTGGAGTATGAGGGTCATCAACACAACAGCAGATGCCTGCTTTTACTCCAGTGTCATTTAATAAGTACCAGGCTTGAGAAAAGTGTCCCAGCTGGTTGCCTCTGAAGAGAGAGTTAAAGAGAAATTATCCAGCTTGTTAATTCCATTGTAATTGAGAAATCAGAGAAGCTTTCTTTGTTTTGAAAAAAAAAAATGCAGCTCTCAAAGACCTTACTTCCAGGCATTTCCTTAAATATCTGTCACTTTTTAGGGCTCCTTTGGGCTGGGAAATTGCGAATGAGGACAAGAATAGACAAGTAGTGAGACATACCTTAGATCTGCCTGCTGCTTGCCAGCCAGGTGACTGCAGATCGCATTCCTGATTTCTTTGGACCTTGGTTTTCCAATCTGTACAGCAGAGCCTCTGGAGAACATCTATGATAGATCTCAGTCCTAGCCACTTCTCAGCCAGTGCTTGGTGACTCAAAGTGTGATGCAGCTTTCCTGAACAGTGGCCCTGATCTCCCTTTCTGTGGTCTGATGAGTGGTGATGAGGCACTGCTCAGCCTGGGAAACTTTGCATTCCAGGACTACTGCTTTATCTCAGGACATCTGCTCTCATAGTTTACCACACCGGAACTTCCCAGTGCCCTCCCAGCCCTAATTTATTTCAGATACATTGGTGCCTGTTAGGTCTCAAACCTGGGACAAAAGTCATGTCTCCCTTTCTTTTTTTCCATTTCATCCCTGGTTCAATCCTGGGTTTCAACCCCAAATGGAAAAAAAAAATAAAAAGAAAGAAAAAGGAAAGGAAATATGACTTCTTTTAGGTATGATGGACGAGAAAGTTTATTATAGCTACATGGGAGATCCAAGCCTGAAGCAGGGCCATCTAGGAGAGTCCAGAGTGTACGTGAGGAGATGGGTAGGGGAAAGAGAGAAAGGAGTGGGGTGCAGCAGCCTGGAGGCCCAAAGGTACAAAGAGAGTGGAGGGTAACCAAAATGATGGTATAGGGAAGAGAAGCCCAGCCTACTGGGCTGCAGAGTTTAAGGTAAGGGCCTGGGTATTCTAGCCTGGAGGGGCTGAGGGATGCTGGGGGAATCTGGAGGCCATGTCTGTTCTGATATGTATAGTCAGATATTTGTCCCAGGTTTAAAACCTAACAGTATCATTCATTATCACTATTTAAATGCTTGATGTTTGAAGTTTTTGAATAAAATGAGCCCAGTAAAGAAACCAAAAAAGCCTCTTCATGGGTAAAAAAGGAAAATTTTTATTTTATGTTGCCTGTGCCTTCTCTGGGAAAGCACGGGGAAGGTACAAAGGGTAGTGGTGATGGTGCTTTCCCGGGGGTTTTAAGGGAACAGGTACCTGGGGTGCAGGACTTTGAAGTGTATAACTGGTACTTGTAAGTAGGGATTGAAGGAGTTTAAATGCTGGTGTAGACCTTGATGTGCTAATAGGCGCCACAGCAGCATATGTTAATGGAACGGCCAGAGGTCCCTTTTGCCAGAGATAAGGAGAATGCTCCCTTTAAGCAGGTAGGAATTATTTTTTCTCAAGTCCAGGATGGGGATGCTGGGTACCTCTGCTCATGAATGAGTTCAGATTATAGTCACTGGGACAGCCCACAGTCACTCCAAGTGGGCTGTCCCCCAAATATGCCACCCCCTGGCCACCCTACATGCAGGAGAGATTATCTCTCTGGTTGGATGTCACTTCTTTGCTGAAGCTCATAGATTTCTTGGGGACTCCTCAGGACTCCTCCTTGCTGGGGAGTCCCGTGGCTGCCCCGTGCTCTGCCTTGGGAATTGCTTGGAGCTTTGTCCTGCCTGATCAGGCTAATAGTGGTGGTACTGTCTCTGAGGTTCAAGGTTGCTGTTTCAGGGAACCCTAAGTGGACACAGTGCCACAGGCTCCCCTCAGACTCAAGAGAGAGCTGCTGGTATCCTCTGAGTGATTCCTGGGCTCCAGCTACCTTTAGGGAACTTATGACACCGTCAGATTGAAATATCATCTCAGTCCAGTAAGAAATTTTTCCCCTCTTTTTGTAGTTAGGAAAAAGGCTTGCTTAACAGAGTTAGGTTGCTTCCTCAGAGTCTCTGTGGGAAGAGGGTGCTTTGGCTTTATTAAACACAGCAGGTGGCTGTAGCACATCCCTTCCTGCACTTGGTATCTCCAGGTGTGCTCACTGAGTTGAGGGCTCCTTTGCTGCATGTCCCAGGGACATTCAAATTCACTTACACAGGAATTGATCTTGGAAGGCAAACTACACCATGATAATTACTGTCATAACCATGATGAGTTATGAGTTAGGCAAGGAAAGTAGCATGAAAGTTGACCAGTTTCAACCTCTGCACAGCTTACAGATGGGGAAACTGATGTCTGGGGAGAAAGTGAGTCAGTCAGTGTCCCAGGAAACTAGTGTTGGGGAGATTTACCTTATCCTCTCCATCTACTAATTTTCTTCAGAGCTTATTATGAAAAAGGAAATGCTCACACTGACACCCAGGGCTAAGGGTTATGCAGAACATCTGGTATTTAATTAGCATTTGGTGTGGTCCTTTATGCTTTTTTAGTTAAAGCTCAAAGTGAGGCATATGGTGTCATGGGTTTCCACATCCAAATTCCATCACACTGTCAGCGCCTAGAATAGGTGTTGCCCTCTGGAGGCATGGTGGATTTAAGCTGCAGGGCTTTCCAACTCTCCATGTGTGCCAGGGCAACTTGGTTAGAGCATCTTACTTTGGCACGATGCACTGTAGGTGCTGGTCAGGATTGCTACTGAATGGTGCCCACTCAGGGTCTGTGTCATTGTTGGTACAGACTCATCTGCTAGGCATCTACGCATCTTCACTGTTCTCTGAGCAGCAATCAGAGGCCTCTGCTGGCCACAAAACATGCCAGATTCCCATAAATATGTGTAGGAGAAGAAATAAACTTTCTTCTCTGTACTCACGACTCTCAAGTCCAAAGCCTTCAACTGTTAGTATTCTTTTACTTCATGCTGACAGTGGCTTCTTGATCATCTATTAAGGGAAATCAAAGCAAGCTGAAATACTCACATTCACTAATACAATACTGCAGAGGCAGTTTATGGCTCTCTCATATTTCTCCCTTTAAAATTATGAGATCCCAAAGTTACAGACACTAATCCAAGCAAGATCCAAAGGAAAGGCAGCAATGTGGCTACAGAGGAGAGCCTTAAGTTGTAAGTGTTTTTAAAGAAAGATTCTCAACCTGTGAGTCACAAACCCTTAGGCAAACCCCTGTCTCCAAAAATGTATACATTACAATTCACATCAGTAGCAAAATTACAATTATGAAATAGCAATGAAAATAACTTTGTGTTTGGGGGCCATTGCCACAGCATGGGGAAATGTAGTAAAGGATCACAGCATTAGGAAGGTTGAGAACTGCTGTCCTAAAGCATCAACATGCACATTTGCACTTCTAGAACACAGAGGTCCCCAAAACAGGAGAAACCAAAACACCTTCCTTTGTCTTGTACTTAACTCTGTGATCCAGGAAGCTCTTGGCTCTCACATCCCAGTGTGGGAGCCACTGTCTGCATTCCCCAGTTCCTTATCCTGACATTGGACTTGAGGCTACAAGGGTCATGGCTCATCTGGTCTTGTCTTCCCAATAGGTGTTCTTATATCTAAGTCCTCACCCCTTGAGGCAGGGTGAGTAGGCTGCCTTTGAAGAGAATGAACTAGCTGTTTGTGGTGATTTGGAGGAAATGCCCCTGAAAGGGAATGGCATTATTAGGAGGTGTGACTTTGTTAGAGTAGGTATGGCCCTGGTGGAGGAAGTGTGTCACTGTGGAGGTGGGATTTGAGGTCTCATATATGCTCGAGGTCTCAGGTCACTTCCTGTTGCCTGTTAATCAAGATGTAAGATCTGTCTACCTGCATGCTGCTTTGCATCATGATAATGGACTGAATCTCTGAACTGTAAGTGAGCCAACACAATTAAGTGGTTTCCTTTATGAGAGTTGCTGTGCTCATGATGTCTTTTTGCCGTAATAGAAACCCTAACTAAGACATTGTTTGTTTTGTCTCTCATATTCTTCCTATGCTAAACTCACTCCTGACTTCTGTTTGCACAGGTTTTGACCTGATGGATTTGTTCAGTGTGAAGGAAATCTTGGGGAAGAGAGACAATGGAGCACAGAGTTCCTATGTACGGATGGGTTCCTTCCCTGTGGTGCAGAGAACCGAGTGAGTGGTCATTTATCCTTCTAGAACATCTGGGAAGCAAGGTGCTCACTCAGCACCGAGCTGAGCTGTACCATACTTGGTGGTACCTGGTGAAGGTCACACCAAGGTGATGCAACTTAGCTGTTGATCTGGGAAGTTAAGCCTGTACTTTGCAGCTTCATGATCATTGTGCTAAGGATTTTTCCTCTTCATTTTTGTGCTCATCTGTTCATTGGACATTAATAATCCATTTATCGATGCAGTTTTCATTCAGCTCATTAAAGAACAACCATTTTATGCTTATCGCCACGTATCACCTCCTGTGGGCCAGCCATGGCCTCGCCCAGCAGATGTTGATCTCATAGAATCATGTAATGATTTTGGCCAGTAGAGATCAGGTTTCCATGGTCACTGGGTGCTTTGTTTATACATTACCAAATACCTCATATTTCTTCTGTTTCTACCTGCGATGAATATCCCTGCTTTGTGTTGCTGAGAAGCTATGCTGCATGTATCTGTCCAGTATCTGATCCTGCAGTGAAGGGCTAAAAGTGATGCCCCAATGAATGCTCTATGCTCACTGAAGACAGACAGATTGTTTAAAATCTAGGATGCTCCTGCATCATGGGATTCCCTTCTCCATGTTGTAACTCTTTAATTGTTTCTATGGTTTCTTAAACTCAGAGGTCAGAAAAGGCAGATTGGTATTTGGAATCTCCTTCAGAGACTCATTCATGGCTTGGCCTTAACCTCCTTTGTTGACTCCTGTGTAGAGAATTCTAGAACTTCCTCCCATTGCCAGACCTTCCTTTAGCCTGGATACCTGCTCTGCTTCTTTTTTGAGTATAATTCATCTACTGGGCTTTAGCTGCTGATTTTGGGGAATGTCCACCCTAAGTTAGTTCTTCCCTTCCTCTACTTTTCTCAAAACATGATAAACTGGAGGCCAGTGAATCAGACTATAGAGCTGGTCCTTTGAGGACCATCTTCACTGCTTTTTAAGATGCTTTGGGAGAAACCTAAGTCTTGGTAGCTTCCAGAGTCCCGTCCCTGCCTTTAGCAGGAGATTGGTGGCTCTCTCCTTAGAGCATCAATTAGACCACAGTGAGAAAAGTCAGATTTCAGCTGCCAGTGGAGCCATGAACACAGACTGGAGCACAACGTTTAGTTCATAGGATGTCTTCTGAGTGTAACTGTGCTTTAGACTGTGATGTCACTTCTCCCATGGCCTCAAATCTGCATTGCCTGAGGGTAAGGAGAAAGAGGCATGTGACTCTTCTCTGAGCTCCATCTTTTCCTCTGTGGAACAGAGACTACATTCTGACCTGTAGGGACTGAGCATCTTCCTCTGCAAAGATGCACAGATGCTTGGGGTGATGTGAGTCATCTAGATGTTGAGCCTCTACACTGCACTAACTTCTTATGACTTCACCAATGACACTACTCGGAAAAGAAAAGCATCATTTGTAATCTAACGATAGAGGGAAGTTTTATGGAGAAAGAACAAAAGAGAGAGCATTACACAAATGTGGTAGATGCTTCACAGAGGACCCTTCCCATTGCTAGAGATGTCTTGTTCTCCTGGGACACTTGTCAATCAGAAGAACATCTTTAAGCTCCTACTCTAGAGAACAGAGGACTGGGAACAGCTTCTGGGTGATGAGTTTAGGTTACATGTCACTGGTATTTTCCTGAGTGGTGATTACTGTGTGTTCTATTTCAAACAGCATGACTTTGCAACTCAGACATCTCAAGAAAGGATAGTTTCCCTTCAGTTTCTAGTCCTTTGAAATGTAGCCATCCTTATAGACACGTGATCTAACTTGCAACCTAATTTTATTCATAATGCAAAGAGATGTCACTTTCAACATTACTCATGTCTTTAAATCGTAAAGGTAATTTTAACATATTTTTCTTCATTTGATTCTTGCTATAATGACATGAGGTGGGCAGGGGACATTATTCTCATTTATCTGGTACAACATCTGAGCCTCCAAAAAAGTCAGTCATTTGATAAAAATCTCACAGATAACAGGAAACAGAAGCTGGGCTTGTGGTCAGATACTTGAAGCCTAAAACCTTGTTCTTTGCTCTGTAATCTCATATCTACTATATTACATATGGAAAGAATTGTTCATTGGATTTCCTACTTTTGATTAAGCCAATCCCACCCAGACTGTATATGTATGTGTGTGTATATATATATATATATGTTTATGTTCATTGTTATGTCTCTGCCTGTCTATCTCTTTCTCTGTATGTGTATGTACATAGTCATACACACACACATTGTGTACACACGCACATCTTTTGTTTGGATGCACACACTGGCATATGTCTATTGCAGTAATTCAAAATTATAAAAGAAAAGTATGTTCAGGAAGAAAACAATATGGCTTAGTTCAGCATCCACTCCTGGTAGATCCACTTTCCTCACCCCAACATCAAGACTGGATCAGATGTTCCTCTGGGGGGAATGGGCTCCAAGGTGCCAGTCCAAGGTACTTCAGATACCAAGCTGTTCAGTGTTTGTGGTTTGCAGCTTGGACATGCTTCGGTTTTTGCTTTTTTGTTTAGAGTCCACTAATGAGTGAGTTCATCCCCTGCTTATCTTTCTGGGTTTGTGATACCTGCTCAAGAGGATATTCTCCAAATCCATCCATTTGCCTGCAAATTTTGGGATATCATTTTTTTCTTACTGCTGAGTAGTACTCCATTGTGTAGATGTACCACAGTTTGTTAGGACCCTGGGACCTCCTGCCCTTGCTGGGGAGGAGATAAAGAGAAGTGGAGAAGAGAGAGTGACTGGAATGAGTGGGAGAGGGAAGGGAGCTTGAACAAGGATATACACAGATAAAAAATATGACTTTATTCATAAAAAAGAAATACCATTCAGATGGTAAATATCCAGTAAATTACTACTTAGTGCCAAATATTATTGTGAAGGATTAGGCAGAACGTAGTAAGGGAAAGACATAAGCACGTTATATTGTAGATTCAGTGTCTGGTATGTTTTTAAGTAAGTGGTTATAGAAAAGCGTATGTTTATAAACAGAGACAAAGATTCTAATTTGGGCCCTGCAAAGGGATATGGAGACCCATTTTTGAGCAAATATCTCATAAGAAGTCATGCTAAGAACAGTATCTTTAGGATGGGTATATAAGTTTAAATGGTTACAACCTTAGGAATTCATCACTTCCATATAATACTTATCTGAATTTAAGTAAAAAAAAATTTAGGTGAGTAACAAAAAAAGAAAGAAAACAATAGACAGATTCATTAAGGAAATGAACAAATAGGAAACATGTCTAGGTGGGGATATTCTATTTCTCCATGCATGGTCGTTAAAGGAGTCTTAACTCACTAGGTAACAGGCTCCCCGTCTGTATATGATCCTTGGTGATGTCTTAGACCTGTGGTTGATACTGAGCAACTGGATCACTTTTCAGCTTGGATCTGTCAGAGGAGAGTCAGTGAATGTCAGTCTTAGCTCATTAAATTCTGTAGCTACATGAAGAATCCCTGAGGATCTGCAAATCTAAGAACCAGGAGCCCAGACGCCTCCCCACTTCCCTTCCTGGATGTCTGGCCAGGCAGCCTCCATGTTCTCCAGTAGCAAAATCCATGCTATGTATGTTCCCAGACTCAGTCTTCCACCCCCAGGGTAGATGTTGGCTCTGTCCTGGCCAAATTTTGTAGAATGTAAGAACAGTTGGCTGGTGGTTAAAAAGTGGAAAGACCAGACCCTCTGGGCATGAACTTTGTCTGCTAAATCTTCCTAAGTTAACCCCAAAGAGTCCAGGTTGCCTGACGTACAGAGCAAAGGTCAAAATACATCCTTCACAAGTTCTTTCCAGGGTGAAATGAGATGAAAGCCTTGTGTCCTCCTTATATTACATTCCCCAAAGTACTCATTTTAAAACCAAGTCTTAGATTATTTTATTGAGAACATGTGTGTAATTTATTGAAGAAACCTTATAGAAATAGGTCAGTCTTTGTTTTGATAGTATGAATGTCCTGGGTTGAATATAAGAATTTTGCAGCATCTGGTTTCTAGAAGCACCTTTGCTTTCACACCTGGGGTAGAGGGCATATCACTGGCATCCAGAGGGAGGAGCAGGATTTGACTTGGTGTCCTTCATTGCAATAGGAGGCTACCCTCTGTGTCCTTTGAGAAAACTAGCCTGGTCTGGGAAAGGAAAGGGTTTTGTACAAAGACAGAATTTGACAGCTTTCAGGGTTTTTTTTATTCCTCAGCACCTGTAAGAATGCAGCTGTACTGGGGCTTTGTGGTAGAGGTGAAGGACAGGAAATCATCAGCCTTTCTCACAGGGACCCCCACCCGGAAACTGTGGAGATATGTGGAGTCAAGACCAGGAGCTTTGAGTCTACATTTATTTGAATCTACATGATGGGAAGACATGATAAAATGAGCAAGTGTATAAGTTATTATTTGCAGAACTCCACTGGTAGATAAAGGGAGGGGGAAAGAACGGAAGAAAAGTTAAACTAAGAGTCAGGAGGAAACTCGGGTGTCTCTGTCCATGACATGGGTGAAGGTGGTCCGAGGGTGCTCTGGGCAGGCACAGAGGGATTTTCTTCTGGACCGCCACAGTAACTGAATTTGTAAGAAATCTTCTGTGTCTTAGTTACCGTGCTCTACAGTCTGCATGGTTCAAAAGTGGCAGAAGCTTCTTAAAGAGCTAGTGGCTTGTTGTCTTAAGGTCAGGTCTTGACTGATGGTATCTTCTTATGGTAATGCCATGTGGCAAAGATGCTGAACAACACGGAGGAGCCTTTTTTATGAAGGGCGCCAATCTGTCATGAAGGTTCTACTCTCATGACCTAGTAACTCTCTACCATCTAGGCATTAGGATTTTAGTACATGGATCTTAGGAAGACAGACACTGAGACTATAGCTACTTGGTGTAGGATCTCTGGTAAAAGAAACATGGGAACAGGACAGGAGAAGTGAGGGTTGGAAGTCTCCAGTGCAACCATTCCTGAGGGAAAGTCACTTAGCACTTATTGGCTGTCAGTCATTGAGAGGGTGGGGGCAAGGGCAGTGAAGGGGCCACAGTGCCAACCAATTAAAGATCTCATTAAGACATAAGTCTGTTGTAACAAGTTTCTGGTTTGGCCTAGCCCCCACCGTCTGGACCCGCCTGCAGCTCCATTACTGCTTAGCTCCAAATAATGACTCAGATGCTTATATTACTTACATGCTGTTTGGCTTATGACCCAGGCTTGTTGCTAGCTAGGTCTTTCATCTTAACTCAATCCATTTCCATTAATCTGTTTTGCCACGTGGCCAGTGGCTAACCTGTTTCTTTCCATGTTGTTTCTTGGGCAGCTGAATCGCATCTCTCTTTGACTCTGCCTCCTTCGCCTTTATCTATGTCCACATTTCCTGCTTGCTTCTAAGTTGCCTTGACATAGGCCAGACAGTTCCTTCCTTAACCAATGATGGTCACAGCATACAGAAAGACATCCCACATCACCATCCTTAGTAGAGGCATCAGTACAACTGAGAGGGTGTTGTGAGCATCCTTGGGGGTCCTACTGCCAAGACTTAGTAACTAAGAAGACGTGGAAGCGTCCTCTGCCAGATCTTCACCCTCCTCACTAATCCTGGTATCATATGTCTGTCTCTCTGTTCCCAGGGATGTGTTTCCCCAAGGTCTGCCTGATGAGTATGCCTTTGTCACAACCTTCCGGTTCCGGAAAACATCTCGGAAAGAAGACTGGTACATCTGGCAGGTCATTGACCAGTATGGCATTCCACAGGTAATGGGCAGTGCTGCCTATTTTGGGGGTGAATGATGTGTGCTGCCCCCAGGAAAGTCTCGGCCACTGTGTTTTCTGCAAGATGCTCAGTTCTGAGCCTAGACAGAAGGGGAGGGTCCAGTGCATGGAGCTCCAAAGAACATTTGGGTCTAGCTCCTCTTCCGTCCTGGAGGTTTGACATCCGCTTACCATCCTCTGAGACTTTCTGCCTATAATCAGCTAAGTGACCACATGCTCTGTTGTCGTATGGGATATTCTCTATAGTCGACCTAATAAAGTAGTAGAAGAAGTTGGTTCGGGGACAGGTGGACCTGACCAAATATTATATCACCTCTTTTCTTGGTGTGGGTGCCATGGGGTAGGCCTGCCTATGTGTCTTATTGTCCTTAGCTTGAAAGTGGAAAATGAGAATACTTACCAAGGATTCTGGGTGGAAGAATCAGGTGTCAATAAAATCACAACATGAAGCATTCATTAGAGTCTGATGTATAATAGGATCTATTAAGAGTAGACCTCATGTATAAACAAAGTTTGTCTTCGATTTTCTCATGTGTGAAGTTCCAAACATTTATCTTTACCCATTTATTGGCCTTCAGTTTGACAGTTCTTCAACAGCATGCAGCCCAGTGAGGAAGGACAGATCTCAAAGCCAAGGTCATCAACACAGGGTATCCATCTGAAAGTAAAGCAAAATTACCCTTCATTGTTGAGCAAGCCCAAATCCACTTGCTCTGAGTGCTCAGAGGTCTGAACCCTAAACCTTTTACTCTCATTGGAAATATTCACATGTAGGCATTCCCACTTCCAACTGGGAGAAACTCTTGATTTTCATATGGGCCTAAACAAAATAAAGAATTTTTTTTTAAGTGATTGGACTCCAGAAATCCTGGGCTGCAGTCATCTCTGTTCCCCTCTCTTGGCCACTTTCTTCTGACGTCTTCTCTTCATTTCTTCTTGCTCTTTCCCTCTTTTTTCTTAACATAAGTGAGATGATGCAATCGAGGTGCTAAGAAGTGAGGAGAAGTGGACAATGACTGGGACGTTCAGCCACTACTTTTAGTCTGTTCTAATAGACTAGCATATGATTTATTTTAGCAGAATAATAGAATAGAGTAGAAGGGAAGAATAAGAATAGGCTGGGATTGGATGGACTCCTCCTGGGGTCAGAGAAGGCCTTGATATCGATCTTCACTGTGCTCCAACACAAACCTGTTCATAGTATAGTTCAAATGGCTCCCAATTCTTAGTGCACTGAGTCCTCCTAATTTTCCTGTGTATAGGCTGGTTCTACCATACCCATTTCAGAGTAACAACTAGAGCCACAGAGAGGCTCAGGAATCGACCTGAGTTTGTTTGCACAGGTGGTAAAAGCAGAAGTTGAGATTTGACAGAAAGTTAAGGCTCACGTCTGTGCTTTTGTTCTAAGCCTGTCTGGGTCTCCCAGTCCCACTGAATAACTCCAATAGCTCTGTGGTCACACTGAGGTGCAAATTCATTTTCAGTGTTAACCACGGCGGGATCCAGTTTCCTCTGTGGGGGAGACTGAAAGCTTTGACAGGCTTCTGTCCGCTCTGTGTTCCTGTCCACCACCACTTCCTGATAGTCATAGATTTGCTTCTCCAGTTTCTCTGGTCTGGCAAGGTGGGACTGGGCACCCGCCATGACATTCTTGTGGGCAAGTCCATAACACCCCCACAGTCTGGGTCTTTTCTTCCATGGTGTTTGCAGAGCCTTGTGTTCCCTGTCTGCCACGTCTGTTGTTGCACTCCTGCGGGAGTAACCAGAGTTTAGATATAGCTGGAAAACAGAGCTACCACAATTTGCTGATTAATGCATCTGAGAGATAAATTGGATCCCAGCTTGGTGTTGGTGGTCACAGGATTTGGGCCTGTGAATACCTTGGCTTGCTTTCTTGCTTGCATGAGACAAACATCCTAGGGAAAGCTGAGCCTACATGGAATTCCAATGATGATCAGGGCCAAAACTGAGGTCTGTGAGACTTGAAGGAAATGGAGGATTGTGTTCATCATGAAACAGTTACATTCTATGGGCTTTATTAGACAATTAGAGAGGAGCCCATTGTTTTCAGCTTTTCATTACACCTGTAATATATATGCAGGTGAGCCAATTAAAAGAAATATGAGTTATTCTTGTGTTGAAGGGCCATGGAGCCAGGAGAACCTACATGATCAGGGTTGTGTTTCGAATATTCTGGCCAATTCTTTGCATTGTACCAGCATCTTTATTCTCAGGGTATCCTGATTTTTCTATTTATTGATGTATTCATTCATCCAGCACCCTTTCCTTGAATGCAAACATGTGCCACATATTTTTCTAGCCCCTGGAATTACAGGGATTAACAAGAGAAAATCAAGTGTCTGTTTAAAAGGATGGGACAGTGGACTCTAAGTAAACAGGTGTGCAGCTGTGCACAGTTTTCTAAACAAGATAACTTCATATGCTGATCTATAACTGTAAAGGTGAGTAGAAATCAACCAAAATGTCTGGAAGAGTGAGAAGTCAGACTCTGAAGGTATATGTGTATTGGTGTGATGTTTATTTTTTTATTTTTTTTCAACTTGACACAGGCTTGGGTCATCTGGGAAGAGGGAAACGCAGCTGAGAAAATACTTCTGAAACATTGACCTTTAGATAGTTCTTGATTATTGATTCATCTGAGAGGGCCTAGCCAACTGTGGCCAGTGTCATCCCTAAGCTGGTGGTTCTGGGTCATTTGAGAAAGCCGGGAAGATGGCCAGGAGGTGGCAGTCTTCCATGCCTCTGCTTCAGTTCTTGCCTCCCGGGTCCTGTCCTGACTTACCTCTGTGATGATCTAGGACCTGGGAATTATAAGATGAAATAAACCCTGTCTCCAAGTTGCTTTCATGGTCTTCATCATAGCAATAGGAAACAAACCAGGATCATTAGAAAAGACTGTGGTTTCTGTCTGTGATCTTAACCTATTTAAACTATTGTAATTAAGATTTAGAGCAGAGCCTGGCATGTATGTATGTACTGTGTACATTGTTTACGTGTATACTTACTTATTTTACCTTCAGCAAGCCTATGTTGTAAGTGCCACTTTCAGTACCATTTTACAAATGAAGAAAGAAACAGTGCAGAGAGGTTAAATAACCTGGAGTCACAAAGCCCACAAGTGGCCTTCTGGTTTAGGTTGATCAGGCAACGTCTAACCTGCTGAACTACTACAACTACTACTACTACTACTACTACTACTACTACTACTACTACTAATGATAATAATGATAATAATGAAGTGGCTACAGGGAGGGCGGATCTAAGTCAAGACAGATAAAGACTAGCATTAGTTGATGCCCTAGTGTTTATGCACTGCCTAAGTCTCCACACGTTCACTGCTGCATCCTTGATATTTGGCTTGCCTATCACACACAGCATGTTCAACGAGCATCCCGGAGGGGATGAAGAAGTGAGAGCATGGGTTGGGACATAACTATTCATCCCCCAGAAGCAAAAAGAAGGGAACTTTCCTGCAGAAGTGCCCCGTGTGCAACCACAGATCACTATGAATGGAATTGTAGATGCATTTAAAATGTTATGGGATGATTTTGTGTGAGTTTTGTTTGGTTCTTTTGTAACTTGATTGTCTGGTTCTTGAGCATGAATTTTGAAGATGACGATATAGCCCGGAACAGGCAAAAGGTTAGGCAACCCTGGTTGCCTTCTCTGTGCCAGGAGATTATGCAAAAAGTCAGAGTGCACCAGTAATCAGATAGTCAAAGCCCTCACTAGTTATGAGGCTGCATTCTCATAGAGCTTCAGTTGAATCTTGTAGATGAGAGACTGGAGGGGTCACCCATCTGGTTGCAGACTGTTACTTGACATCTGCATTAGGTAGGTTAAGGAGACCCTGGGATTAGTTAGGATTACCGGTTGATGTCATGCCTCAGCCCCTCTTCACTGGCCATTTGAAGTCTCACAGAAGCCCCAATAGCCTCTTCACACATTGAGTACATGACCTCTGCCTAGTGGATGAGCACAGTCAATCTAATTACTGCCCAGGATTGAGCATTGACAACTGATATCATCATGCTTAGGAGAAGTCGAAGCCCAGAAAGGTACTTGAGCATCCTGTTGTGAGAGTCACAATTGGACATGTCAGCATTGTTAGGACTGACCCCATCTTCCCCCTTCTGTCCGTGCTTTGTCCCATTTTGTTGAGGAGATGCTGTAGGCCCTCAAGGATTCTCTGTGCTTGTCTCCTTAGGTCTCTATCCGGCTGGATGGTGAGAACAAGGCCATTGAGTACAACGCTGTGGGTGCCATGAAGGATGCAGTCCGGGTGGTCTTCCGAGGTCCCCGGGTTGATGACCTCTTTGACCGTGACTGGCACAAGATGGCTCTAAGCATCCAGGCCCATAATGTGTCCCTCTACATTGACTGTGTGCTGGTTCAGACACTACCCATTGAGGAGAGGGAGAACATAGACATCCAGGGCAAGACTGTGATTGGCAAGCGTCTCTACGACAGTGTACCCATTGATGTGAGTACGTGAAGGGCCCTTAAACTCAGGGCCATCAGAGTGAACCCTGGAATCTTGGTGCCTTAGTATCCCCTATATCTGTAGTTCTAATTTATCAATCATCACCATGGACTTTCTGAGGACGTAGGACACTTGACTCAGAAAGCTGTGTATTGAAGTCCAAATTCCTCATACATTCATTCATTCCTTCCATCATTCATTGTATACAAACTGAGATCCTTTTGTTTTATAGGCTGTCTGCTGGGCATTGGTGATAGTTGTGCCTATAAGGAAGCATAAGATTGACATGAAAATACTAGGCATTGTTAAAATAAAGGGCTCAACACCATGGGGAGGGGTTTTAGGATACCAAAGGACAATAGTACACACAGAGCCACAAATCATATTGAGGTGGTCATGGAGAAGGCTCATAGGCTCTCAATCCTGTATTTCTTTTCTTTTCTTCTTTTTTTTTTTTTTTTTACATGGCAGCCTTGTCCTTCAAGGCCATATTAGTAGCATCAGCAAAGCAACAGAGTAACATCAGTACCAGAATACCCACTTGGTACTCACTGTGTATTTTAGTAGCTTCTCAGGGCAATGCAAGCTCCATTATGGAGGCTGTTACTTCTCTGTCTTCTGTATATGCTTGCTTGTCTGATATACTGCAGGTACCAAGGTATGTTGTGCCTGAATAGTAAAATGATACATGAATTCAACAAACCCAGGTTTTTTATGTAAGGAAGACTCACTGAGATCATTCAGTCTGGTTAAGTAAATGCTACAGTAGATATTGGCATCATGTATCATAGAGCCTAGAGGGTGGGTGTCCAAATTAGACATGTGTGGTAGCTGTGAAGAGGGAACTGAGAGAGGTAGCTTCCAAAAGGAAGTTAATTTATGCATAGAGGATAAAGACTACAAGGTAGACTGTGTCTATTGTGACCAACAGTCCCAGAGGGTAGGAACTTGAAGCACCAGGTGGAAAAGACAGTTAAGAAACAAATCCAAGCCTTACTGGATAGATCCTGGAAGTCAGCCTGCAGGTGCCACTTGCCCAGAACAGCTAAAGTGGGCAGGTGCTGTGCCTCAGCAACCTCTGCTGGTTGTGGAGAGGGGTCCATGGGAAGCTGAAGGAGGGTGCTTGGGAAGTTGGTAGTCTGAGCATTCAGAGCAGAGAGGCAGGGGTCTCATTTGGGTCATTGTGCATGAGAAGCAAGTGGGTGTGGAGCTGGAGAACATACAATGAGGCTCTTGAAGAGCCAACTGCTGAGATAGAGAGCTGGTGCAGCTGAGTTGGAACTTACTCAGACCCATGCGGGGAATCAAGAGGGTTGTTCCTGCTTGTAAGACTTAGGCTCTGAGGCTGGTGTCTGCTGGAGAACCCTGAAACTTAGAAGCTCTTTTCCTGCCCCTTCCCAGAGGCCTCAGGCTTCTCTTTCCAGTTTCTGTCAATTTTCCCCAGGCCTCTGCATCTCTCCAGAGTCTCAGGAGAGGTGCCCATGGGATGAGGAACCCAGGGATCTACTCTCCAAACCACCTTGACTTTTGGCAGCTCCCACTGTCCCCATATTTGGCTTAGATCCTTTGAAGCGGTTCTGAGAGGCACAGACACAGGTGATCTAACTCCCTGGAAGGGCTTAGCCTCATGAATATTATCAGGCTGTTCCCTGATGTGAGAACAGCCAATCCTATGGATAGCCTACCAGTGTGGGGTAATGGTTGTTGTTTCACTTTGGATTTTGCATCCTGTACTAACTCTGGTGGCTTCTGGGTAGAGCACACTCACATGGTCACTGTAAGCTCTGAGTGGCTCACTCTGCACACCATTGCAACACTGTGACATCCCTTAGTCCCACTTAGGAGGCAGAAGACCTGCTGCATGTTGTAAATTGTAAAGGTCAGTCTCTTTCAGCCCAGTCTTTTGGTCTGAGGTGCTAGGTCTGCGTCTACCCTGACTTTTGAATGTGACCATCATTATCCAACACTTGTGGGTATGGGAATGTAGACTAGTTTTTTTTTTTTTTTTAAAAGTGGGAATGTTAGGATTTTGTGTGGATTTGGCATGACAGGAATACAAATTACCCAGTTAGCTAGCTGCAGGCTTCTATAAGTGCAGGGGCCTCATGGGGACACAGTGGAGGCAGCCGTGGATAGTGGGAGACACTTAGAAACTGTGTCTATATAAAAGGACTTCATTGTTAGAGGGATATGGTTATGATTAACAGGAAAGGCTATGATAACAGAGAAGGTTGTGATAGCGGAGAAGGTGGGGGGGGGGAGAGAGAGAGAGAGAGAGAGAGAGAGAGAGAGAGAGAGAGAGAGAGGAGTGCTCCCTAGAGAAACAAAGGCAAGAGAGGGATTCAGAGGCAGGAAACTCCTCTTAAAGGGGACTTGGCTGTCGGAACTCAGAGGAGGGCGTGGCTTTAGCGACCAGCAGGAAGATCTCTTATGTCCTCCTTCCCCTCTGTCAATGAGAAAGGTTTGTTGGTGTCAAAACCCAAGGAATCTGGGGACTTCTGACATTCATCCCTACCTGTGTTTCTTGATTAAATGCTTGGAGGAAGAGTTAGTATATTTTATATCCTTCTCACAGCGTAGGCTAGGATACTTATGGCCATGTGGTTTGGGGTATTAAACACAGTGGGAAGAGGCTTCAGCTTATCTAAGCTCCATGTGGGGCAGGCACTGCACTCTATAGCTCTCAGTCTCCTCTATAGCTCTGTGAGACCATATCATTGAAGGGCAAATGGAGGGTCAGAGAGGGACTTCATGACAGCCGAGATGAACTGAACCTTAGACTCAGCCTGGTAGGGCCCAGCTCATGCTTTCAGCACTGCCTAAGCGGTTCTCACACACAAGCGAGCAAAGGGCCGTTCGATGAGCTTCTTCGAGTGGGCATATGGTGGGAGGCTGGGAACTGTGAGCTGACCCAGGACATACTTTAATCCACAGCAGCTATAGATTGAACCTGAGTGTGACTTTCAGACAGGAATGAGGCCCTGAAGGATAGAATGGATGGAGGTTCTGGGGCTTGAGGGTACATTGGGTGGGGAGGGTTAAGGTTCTTGGAGTAACAAGGATGAAAGGCAATGGTGGGAATTTGGGTCCCCTTCCAACCTCAGGCCTTGTCTGCTGACCCAGTTGTTGTCAGTAGACACTTCTAATGTAGAAGGCAGGATGTTTCCTAAGGGCCAGCCTTGCTCAAAATCAAGAATAAGCATTCTGTCATTTTCTCCTGATCTGGATTGGTGTCCTGACAGGAAACGAAATAGACATGTGTAGGTTTGCTCTTGTCCTTCTGAAGAGAATCATGTGACATGACAGAGTATGCTTTGAGGAGCAGAAGGCTCCTCAGCCCCACACAGGCAGAGCCCCTCACCTAGATTCTTTCATCCATCCGTCTGCCTGGGCCTTATCTGTCATGTGGCTGGGGCTGCCCTAGAACTAGGGATGAGAGAGAACAGAGTCTTGTCCTGTGGAGATTTTGTTGTAGCAGAGGAAATAGATTCTGGAGAATGAGGGAAACACAGAGTGGAGTTGCATGGCAGGTACTGTTGTGAGGGTGGTGAGCGTGAGCGCGCTCAGCAAGAGGCAGGTTGAAGCTGAGAGCAGCCTGCATGTGGACAGTGGGTAGGAGGAGTCTTCATGGGCAATGAGGCTATTGGGGAAGAATGCTTGGGAAAGAGTTTAGTATGTGGAGATGCCCAAGTCAATCCAGAAAAAGGAGCTGACTGGAAAGCATGGTGGTCTGTGGATAAACTGAGACTGAGCAGCAGCCTGAGTCTGCTGAATTGTATTTACTGTGACATCCTCAGGCAGAACTCAAGGCAAGGGTTCTGCAGATCAGTCTCTGACTGCAAGAGCCCAGAGTCCAGAAAGCAGACAGATTCCAGGACAGGAGAGAGAGAGAGAGAGAGAGAGAGAGAGAGAGAGAG